>PVJS01016532.1:0-21734 GCA_004027185.1 Glis glis | reverse complement strand
AAAGTACTGGGATTACAAGCGTGTGCCACCACGCCCAGCTACCTGAGTCCTTATCTAACCACTGAATCTAAGGTGATTCCAACTCCAGTTCCAGCACACCTGTTTTATCGTCTTCCTAGTAATTATAGATATTTGATATCATCATGGTCATTTACTTGTTTAAGTTATGTCAGTGTAGCAAAGTCATTAAGAGTAAGGACTCAGCCAAGCATGGTGGCACACGCCTGTAATCCCCGTACTTGGGAGGCTGAGACAGGAGGATTGCAGGTTCGAGGGCAGCCTCAGCAACATAGGGAGACCCTCAGCAACCTAGCAGACCCTGTTTCAAAAAATAAAAAGGGCTGAGGATGTAGCTTGGAGGTAGAATGCCCCTAGGTTCTTTCCCCAGTATCACGCACACACACAAAGAGTGAGGACTCTGGAGCCAGATTGCCTGGATTCAAATCTGGCTCCACCACCTTGCAGCTGTGTGGCCTTGGACAAGTCACATATGTTCTCTGTGCTTTAGTTCCTTTCTTCAGAAACCTGGGTTATTGATAGTGCCTACCTCACAGGACTATTATAAGTGGATGAACTGATACAAATAAAGCAATCAGGACATCTCTGATGGGCCAGTAAATGTCATGCAAGCCTTTGTCCCTGCTGCCATGATTATTACAAGACTATATCATTCGCCTCTGCAGTCCCAGTGCCTAGAAAAGGGCAGAAACCACATCCACACTCAATTAATAATTGTTGAAACGCTGGGCGTGGTGG
Source organism: Glis glis (assembly GCA_004027185.1). Taxonomy (NCBI): domain Eukaryota; kingdom Metazoa; phylum Chordata; class Mammalia; order Rodentia; family Gliridae; genus Glis; species Glis glis. The sequence continues at coordinate 20,978 of PVJS01016532.1, read as the reverse complement.
CACACGCTTGTAATCATAGTACTTGGGAGGCTGAGACCGGAGGATACGGGTTAGCGGCCAGCCTCAGCTACTTAGTGAGGCCCTCTGCAACTTAGTGAGACCCTGTTTCAAAATAAAAAACATTAAAAAAAAACTAGGGCTGGGAGTGTAGCTCAGAGGTAGAATGCTCCTGGGTTCAATCCCCAGTACTGCAAAAAAAATAATTGTTGAATTAATTAATTAATTAATCTGAGTCCTCCCCCAAGATGTGTGACCTGACTCTTTTACCCAGAGTTTAACTCAGCTCCAAGCTGTACCCCAGAGAGAAGCAGCAGAAGGCATTTTGGAAGATGGCCAGGGCACAGTCTTCTTTCCCAGGGAACTGGGGTCCCTGCTGGGTCAGCAGTGGCCTCTTGCAGCCGGTCCCATGGTCCCGTGCTGCCCTCTGCCGGGGTTCCGTGGCCCTCTTGCCTGCAACTTGGATGTTCCTGCTTTCCTTCTCCGTTTTTACCCGGGTGGATACACACACTTGGAGCATGCCCCCACCTGCAGGCCAGGTCCCTCTGGGTGACCACAGGTCTCCACCATCCTAGATCGCAACAGCCTTCATGGTCCAGGAAGGGCAAGTTACTGGTGGAATTCACTGCTTCTTGTCCATTTGTCTGTCTCTTTTCCAGACCTAGAACGTGAGCTCTTCAGGGTAGGACCCATATGCCACTGCCACCTCCTCTCTCTGTCCCCCATAGATCTCAGTCCAGGTGCACTTAAGAATTCCTCAAGACAGGATTTGGCTGCTGCTCTTGCCTGAGTCCTGTGGGACTGGCTTGGTGGACTTCCCCGTTGGCTATCTCTCTCAAGTACAATCACTTTTTCTTTTCTCAGCATCAGCAGGGAAAAAGATCTAGACTTTTTCTATTTTTTTAAAGAACACTACAAACATTTACTTGTGGGTTTTGTTATGATGCCACGTCCTCTCAAAAATGCAGCAGGAGCTGGGCGTGGTGGCGCACGCTTGTAATCCCAGTACTTGGGAGGCTGAGACAGGAGGATTGCAGGTTCGCGGCCAGCCTCGGCTACTTAGTGAGGCCCTCCGCAACTTAGTGAGACCCTGTTTCAAAATAAAGAATAAAAACTAAAAAATAGGGCAGGGGTGTAGCTCAGAGGTAGAATGCCCCTGGGTTCAATCCCCAGTACCCCCCCCCACACACACACAAATGCAGAAGGGCTCAGGCTGGGAATCCACAGCTAAGGACGCTGTAGGGACTCTGCCTGGGAGTCATCGGGCCACCAGCAGAGGGTGCCATGCACAGAGGGCTGGTGGACCTCTCCTACAGGTCCCCAAAGAAGATGACATTATTGTTCTGCCAGCTGTGATTCTGTTGAAGTGCTGTCCTTGGTTCTTGTTCTGGGGCCTCCTGAGACCCCAGGTGGTGAAAACACCAGGATTCTTGCAGATAACCCTGGGTTCACTGATGAAGCTCAGGGGCAGCCCCCTTGGGAGCCCTCTGGTCCTGGAGGGCAGTGCTCTCTTAAGCCAAGGATGGCAAACATGGCACACACATTGCCCCCTCTCCTTCCCCATGGCAGTGGCAGACACAGCTAAACAGCCACCTCCTACACTGCCTGGCTAAGACCCTGGAAACCATGTAGCCCTGTCATCATTGCCAAGGGATCAGGTGAGTGGAAGAGAAATCATGCTCCAACCCTGCCCAGTACTCTTGAAACATCCTGTTCCTGTAAGGACCTGTGGCGGTGGTGGTCACAAAAGTACTACCAGATGCCATATGCCCAGGGAAAACATCCTCTGAAGAGCTCACCTTGCCCAGCTGTGCTCACCCTTTCCTGTGATCACTTCCTGCTGATCCTTTCTCCTGTGCTGATGGAGTCTGGTTTCCAAGCACTCCAAGGACAGACATCAGAAAAGGTGGTGTTCATTTTGGATTCACTATGTGAAAGAGGCTTGGAGTTCAAGGGTGGAAGTCGCCAGCTGTGTCTGAGATGAAGGGAGAGGTCAATAAAGATGGTTTAATACCACACTTACTGTGGCATGGTTGTTCGTGATTAACACACCGCAGTCATGAGCTAAATTCCAGATCACACAGAAAGTAATACCCACTTTCCTCCTCCCTGGCCAGGCACCCCAGGCCACAGAGCAAAAGGGAAGAGGAGTGAGGAAGGATGTCAAATTTCTTTAGTCCTCTCTTTCAATCTTGATCACTACCTGCAAGAAGGTGAATAATCTTTCATGTCTGTGGTTGTATTTCCTTTCTTATTGCTACTGCAGAGGGTCCCTGACCTACAATGACTTAAGATTCTCCAGCTTTATGGTGATGTGAACTTGTACGTCGGATGTTGGATTTGGATAATTATTGGGCTAGCCACATATTTGGGTACCATCCTCTCTCGAGATGCTGCCAGTAGCAGCGAGGCACAGCTCCCAGTCAGACATTTCACCCTGAGAGAAACACTGTATTGGGCTGCCAGCATTTTCCAGATATTGTGTTATGTTTTTGCACCCCATTATGTCTACTATCTCTCTGTGCCTAAGATTTTCAACATTTTATTATAAAATAAGTTTTGTGTTAGACAATTTCGCTCAACAGTAGGTTAATGTAAGTGATCTGAACATGTTTGACGGAAGGTAGGTTAAGCTAAGATATTTGGTAGATTAGGTGTATTAAAGGCATTTTCAGTTTATAACATTTCTAACTTATGATGGGTATATTTGTACCAAATCCCTTGTAAGTTGAGAAGCATCTTTACATGATAGTAGTTATTTTTATATACATTTATCAGGATATACTTTTTGAATTTGACTTGTTAAAAGGCTGGTTTATGGGTTGATTTATCATTTCTATTATTTATTGGTTTTGTATTTCATTAATTCCACTTTTACTATTTATTTCTTTTGTCCTTTATTTTTTGCTGCTTTTAAATTTTTTGTTTGTTTGTTTGTTTGTTGTAGCACTGGGGATTGAACCCAGGGGCACTCTACCACTGAGCTACACCCTCAGCCCTATTTTATCTTTTATTTTAAAACAGGGTGTCACTAAGTTACTGAGGCTGGCCATGAATCTGTGATCCTCCTGTCTCAGCCTCCCAAACACTAGGATGACAGGTGTGCACCACAATGCCTGGCTTTAAAATTTGTTTTAAAAAGATGAGAACTTAGTTCCAGTATTTTCAGTCTATGCTTTAAACAAAATTTAATAATGAAAGTAAAGTTATATATTTTCTTCTGAGCAAAGCTTTATCTCTACCCCCTAAATCTGAGGATATTACTGTTTAATTTGTTTCTTTAATTACTACTAAGATTGTACACTCTTTCCATGTTTCAATACTATTGGCCATCAGTATTTTTTTCTTGTATAAATTTCCTCTTCTCATTCTTATCCAATTTTTCCTGTTTAGATATACATCATTTTCTTGTTGATTTATCTGTTAGGTACAAATATATCAACACTTTTCTCTGGTTTTATGTTGTGCTTTACTTTTCTCAGAGAAGTTTGATATATTTGTTTTATAGTGAGATGGGTCAATATTATTGCTTTGGGTCTCCCTCTGATACATTTTCACATAGCTGTTTTCCCTTGAAAGATATATGAAATCATTACTTACAGTGTCTTCTGATTTTTATTTTTATATATAACTAAAAGAATCTGATTTTACATTTCTCTAAATGTTTAGCATTTAATTCAGCATCATTAACCGAGACGTCAGTGCTTTTCTATACTTCTAGTGCTATTTTTATCATGCATCTATGATATGTGTGCTTTTTAGAGTTTGTTCTTTTCCATTATTCTTATGTAATTAATATACTATCTATTTTAATCATGCTAGTTTTATAAGACCTTTCAACATAAGATGAGCCAAGTCCATTCTAATTATGGTATTTTAACCAATTTTCCTGATTCTCGTAGGAGTTTTCTAAGAATGTTAGAATCATTTCATGAAGTCCTCATAACCTCATTCACTCCCCCCTTTTTTAAACTATAAACATTTTAGGTGCTTGCACCTTTCTGCACAGAAGTAAATTGCCTTGCAGAGTTACTTTTGATTTCATGAGTTTTTATCTGTGTCTTCCCTAAAATCCATTTCTAACAATTGGGGGCACGTCCAAAGATCCCCGCCATTCGGGTGAGTGTCATGGGCTCCCTACTCAGGGGAGATACATCCTACTGCCTCGTTGTAGTAGCCCCTGAGAGCTGGGGGCAACTTGGCAGATCCCTAACTGGCTGACACTGACGATAAAAGTCTCTCAGCAACACAGGGAAATGCCTGAGTAAACGATAACTTAGTGCACGAACCAAGGAGCACAACCCATGTGCTCTCCCTCTCTCCTCCTCCTCCTGCTGTCATACCCTGAGGTCTGTTATCCCCGGCCTCACATGGACTGAACCCAAAACCTCCTTGGACTTCATTCATAGAAATCCACTGGACAAGAACCCAATAAGAGGAAACATCCTGTATCATAAGATGTACAACTTCTAGCAAAATAACCTAAATAGTGTTTTGAGATGATAGCTAACACAGGCAAGACAGATAGGCTGTAATATTGGCCACTATTCATTAATAAGGACTGGTGAAACTGGGTGTTCAACAACTGAAACTTGGAGAACAATCAGGAAATAAAAGGGCTAAGGAAAGAACACAATATTTTGGCCCTTGCCCTCCAAGGTCAAATAGGACCCGGGATGATGGGACTCCTAAAGACCCTGCAACTCTGGTAAGTCATCTGACCCTCCGAAACAGAGGGATCATGAAGGCCCCAGAGACTAGGAGCCACCAGCACATATTCTGCAAAAAGAAGAGTCATCGGAGAGGGAAATGCCCCTATACTTAAAAGAAAGCCAAATGGTCAGCAAGACCATGACCCATCCTGGCAGATGGCACAACTGGTAGAGGAAAAGCCTCATAAAGTTCCTAAGAGTAACCCTAAGGAGGCTTGACTGACCTAAACAGCAAAATAATTTTATAAAATTTTTTTTGCCCATCACAGAACTACTTACTTCACCTTGAATACCCAGCAGGGAAGTATAGCCAAAAACAAGCATGCTATTCTGAGGTATAATAAAAGAACCATATTCACAGAGTCATTTAAAAAAGACCATCCACAGCCAGGCGTGGTGGCACACACTTGTAACCCCAGTACTTGAAAGGCTGAGACAGAAGAATCACAGGTTTGAGGACAGCCTCACCAAGTAGTGAGACTCTCATCAACCTAATGAGACCCTGTCTCAAACTTAACATAAAATAGGGCAAGGTGTGTAGCTAAGAGGTAGAATGCCCCTGGGCTCAATCCCTAGTACCATACACACATAAAAAAGACCACCCACATAATATAACTAGATATGTTCTGACTTTGGCTCCCCTTTTATTCTACATTATAATTTATAATGGTACTTTTGATTTTAGGCTCACAGAAGAAATCATATGGCACTCATGTCCAAAACTTCTGAGTCTTTATAAAATGCAATAAAACTAAGCCTGTCCCTCTTGAGTTTTTACAGGTCCAGGACCACTGGACACCTAAAGGAGAAATAAGATACTTGATTTACAGATGGCTCTGCCAAATGTGTAAAAACAAAAGACAGTCGTGGATAACCCTTATAATAAGCAAATTATTAGTACTAATGAACAGGGTATTAGTTGTCAATATGGTAAATTGTATGCTATGTAGTTTGTTTTAAAAATGTAGAGCTGATTATTTATATTATCATCAGTAGAGATTTGTCAACTAAAGATGCTATAAAAGGAATAGCTTAACAATTAGATGCTACTAACCAGATGACATGAGAAAATAGATTAGCTCTACAAGGATTAACAATATTAACAAAAGAACTCACTGAAAATTCAGGAATAGATGATCCCTTCACTAATCTAATGAAACAATGGTTCAGTAAATGAGATGGAATAATGACATCTGTCCTGACATCCCTTATCATTGTTATCAGAATTATGGTTTTTGTAGGATGCTGTATAATCCCTTGCATATGAGGATTAGTCCAGAGACTTATAGAGACAGCCATTACTAAACAGCCTCCACCCCATACCATAATAACCCTTTTCTATTTGCAAACCCAGATCGCAAAAGTCAACTCATGTTAACAGAAGTTGAAGAAAAGAATAGAAATGTATAATAGAAAATGGAGAAATTGTAAGAAAGGAAAGCAATCTTTTCTATTGAAGTTATAAAATCACTTAGAAACAGGAAGGCTTCCATTTTGTAACTGTAGCCTAGGCATCCATTTTATAACTTTTCGACATATGTCTCTATGTTCCACTCCCAGATTTACTGTTTTCATGTTTCTCCTTTTGTAAAATCTGCCCAGTGAAAACTAGCCAACCAGATTAGATTGTAAAAGCCATACTCCAGCCAATGGGGAACAGAGTAGTGGCCTTCACGATAGGAGATAAAAGGCCGAGTGGACTGCCCGCCCAGTGTGCTTGCACCCTTCTGCGCAGAGTAAATTGCCTTGCTGAGTTAAAATAAGTAAACAAATAAACAAGCAGACTATAAACATTTTAGAGGAAGAACACTAATTTTCTAGGTTCTTTGGCAGTTTCACCCCCTCTCATCCTATTTCTGCTTTCTTAGGCTTTCTCTCTAGCGAGGGGCCAAGCATCCCAGGCTTGCTCAAAACCCACTACCCAGCCAGATGTAGTGGTGCACACCTGTAATCCTGGTACTTGGGAGGCTGAGACAAGAGGACCACAGTTTTGAGGCCAGCCTCAGCAACCTAGCAAGAGCCTCAGCAACTGAGACCCTATTTCAAAGTAAAAAATATAATGGGCTGGGGATGTAGTTCAGAAGTAGAATGCCCTAGGTTCAATCCCTGGTACAAAAAAAAAAAAAAAACCCTACCAATTTCCTCTCCTTTCTGCATCGGCCCATCCCTCTGGTCACAGAGTGTATTTACTTGTCCTGAAGTGGTCATCTGACCTTTCGGCCCTGGCCTAAGCCAGCCACTTATACCTGAAATAAAATATTAAGGGAATTTAAAAGTAAATATGCAGAAGGGCTGGCAGTGAGGTCACTATGCTCTTACCACAGATCAAAGGGCCTGGTGACATCCTAAACACACTTTATTAGCCCTACAAATGCGACTTTCAAGTAGCAGTTAAGGGTCCCATTCACTCGACTTTCACTTATTCGCGCCATTCATTCTACTTACTAAACAAACATGGAAGGGACCATTTTGCTCAGGCAGGGCCCTTGTAAGCTCCCCTCTGTGGCAAAAAAGTGGTTCAGCCAGGCAGTCTGAGATAGCCTACAGACTCTGAGGCAACTGGAAGTCAAATATGGGAATATTTGAAATGTATCGAGTGAGGACCCCCAAGTCTCACTGTAAGTTCAAGGGGATTCAGCCAACCCCTAGCCAACAATGGTTTTCCATGGACTGGCTCCAGGTTCCAAAATGCTTGATTGCATAACCACTTTCGAGCCACCAGTTCTTCCGCCCTCACCATGGCCACAGAAGAGAGGGCATCACAGAAATGGTCCTTATCTGACCACCCAGAAGTGACATGTGTCCATAGGTTCATGCCTGTCTTCACAAGGCCTCTCCTTGAAGTACTGGGAAAAAAAAGTACATTCTACCCTAAGATTCCTGCTGATAGCCGTACAGAGGCCTAATGGTTGCAGGCAACTAGAGCGGGCAGCAGTAAAGATTATCTTGGTCCTTGCATGGCTTGGTGATTACACAAGAGATGGCTCTCCTCTGTGTCCCTGGTTCAGAGCTCTTAGAATCCACCCATTCATTCTAAATCTATTTGTCAATCCCATCTATTGTCCACTGCTAGGACACAGTCCTACAGCTCACTGCTCTGTGATGTTAGGAAAGTGCAGGGCTGTGGGGTCTCTGGGGTCTCTGGGACCCTGACTAGCCTTTTCCACCTTTGTAACCAGTGCCTGGATAAATATTTGACACCTAAATTAACACTTTATTTGCTCTAAGAGATGCCTAGTTTCTTCGCTCTACTCTATAGCATGTAGGTAACTTGAAAAGGTCAAGCACATCATCTGGAAGATAAGAGGTTGAGAATGCCTGAACTTGAAAAACTCAGGTGTCGATGTTGTCCCTCAAGGGAATTCAGAATAAAAATAGGATCCTAGAAAAGGCGAACCTCAAAGGGCTCCCCACTGGCTGCTCATTATGGGATGTGGGTTGGTTTGGCAACAAGGGAGTTAAGAGGAGACTTCAGAATATATTATTGCAATGACCGAGGGCTTTCCAATGCAACTGCTGTGCAAGACCCCACCCCACTCCAGACGTGGATGGGTGCCAGCGCTCCCATGGTGTCACCTGGCATTGTGAGGGTCCTCATGATCTCCTGAGAGCAGAAGAGCACACAGTCCTGGCTTCACTGGACAGCTGCACTACCAGAAGAGGGGCCCTGGCTAACATATCTTGGGGGGCGGGGGGAGACTGTGTAGGATCCACAGTGAGCTTTGCCCAGGTATGGCAGTGCAGGAGACCCTCTGTGCTCAAGAGCTCAAGTCAGGACTCGAACTTCTGAAATATTGGCTTTGGTCCTCTCTACTCAGGCTGTGTGTACAGAGCCCAAGTGACCCTCCTTACATGCTCTCTGTGCTCCAGAGCAAACCAGGTGCTCATGCACCATGGTGCTGCTGGATTTGACAGTTCTTTCTGGGGTTTGAGATTTTACTGTTCCAGGCCTTCAGCACCATGGGAGATTATTTTTCTCTTCACACAGTTCTGCTATACTTTCCTTCCCCTTGTCAAGAAATAGGCTTGGGTCAGATGCAATGGTGTACGCCTGTAATCCCAGTACTTGGAAGGCTGAGACAAGAGGATCTCAGGTTCAAGGCCAGCCTCAGCAACTTAGCGAGACCCTCCACAATTTAGCAAGACCCTGATTTCAAAATAAAGATAGGGCTGGAGGTACTGTAGGTCAGAGGTAGAATGCCTCTGGGTTCAATTCAAGGAAGAAAGAAAGAGAGAGAGAGAGAGAAGGAAAGTGAGAGAAAAGAGAGAGGGAAGGAAGGAAGGAAGGAAGGAAGGAAGGAAGGAAGGAAGGAAGGAGGGAAGGCAGGCATAAGTATTGAGGTGGGTAGTGATCACACTAAGAGGGTCTACCAAGACCACCACGACCTTGAATGGGTCTCAGTGGTCATTCTGTGTCATGTGGTCCCACCTTCCAAGGCCTAGCTGTCTGGACCAGGGGAGCACGTAAGACAAGCAGACTCATTTCTACAGGAGTCTAAATGGATGGCACGTTAGAGTTTCTCATCCCTGTGCAGCCGTCTCTGAGGCATGATGCCCTATTCTTGGGCAGTCGAGAAACCAGGAAGCAGAGGAAGCCTGTGTGCCAAGGAGGACGAGAGGCAGAGACACGTGGAGAGAGGCAGGAGCCAGGAGCTGGCATGACTTTGCTCTGCTCCCCCAGTCCTTCTTTAGCCCATTCAGAGCCATCCATTCATGTGTAAGAAGTATAAAATCTTTTCTGTCAAACAGGTGGTCAGACAGCAGCCATTTTAGCTCATATAACCTTTGGTTGACTGGAATCTTCTAGAATCAAACTTGGTTTCAAAACGCCCATGTGTCCTAGAAATAAGCCAATCACAGCAGAGTTGTACTTTAAACTTTTTTTCTTTGTCCAACTTTGTTTCAGAATTCCCATCTGTCTTAGAAAATAGCCAATGGCACAGAGTTGTGAACCCAAGCCCCCACCAATCAGGGCAAGGGGCAGGATCACATCAGGAATAAAAACCTGAGCGGACTGCCCATTCAGTGTGTTTGTTTACCAGACTATTTGTCAGTTGCACACCCTTCTTTTTTTAACTTTTATTGGTGCATTATAGTCTCACATCATTATGTAAATCATGTTGATAGTGACATACATACACACAGCACTTGGTGGTCTTTTCCCCGGCTTCCCCCACCCCCCTTCCCCATACAGGATACTGAGATTGGCATTGATATTCTCACATATGTACATAAAGATGATGGAAGTGATTCCTTCATTGATCCTCCCTCTCCCCTCCCCTTCCCCTAGACCACCTCCCTGGCTCCACTGAGGTTTCTCCTCCATTATCTGAAGTCCCTCTGGTATCCCAATTACTACCTAGCTTCTGTATATGAGAGAAAACATATGACCCTTCACTTTTTGTGACTGGATAATCTCATTTAACATCATGTTCTCCAGGACCATCCATTTTCCTGCAAATGACATTATTTTGTTCTTCTTGATTGCTGAGTAGAATTCCATTGTGTGGATATCCCATAATTTTTAATCCATTCATCTGCCGATGGATACCTAGGTTGGTTCCATAATTTGGCTATTGTGAATTGTGTTGCTATAAACATGGGTATGCATATATTACTATAATTTTTTATTTCAGTCCCTTTGGAAAGATACCCGGGGGGGGGGGTATAGCTGATCATATGATGGATCCATTCCCAGTTTTCTGAGGACTCTCCACACTGATCTCCATAGCGGCTGCGCTAATCGGTCGCATACCCTTCTGCAGAAGTAAATTGCCTTGCCTGAGTTACTTTTGATTTCATGGAGTTTTTATTTGAGGCTCCCCTAAAATCTGTTTCTAACACATGGAAAATGCTTCTCTTTTGCTTAAACTAGATCCAGTGGTTTCTTCTTACTTGCAATAAAAAGAGCCTTTCGAAGCTCCTGCCACAAACATGCCCAGGTGTGGCCTCTGTACCAGGGAATCCTTTACTCATTATTGTGTGACCAACTTGTATTTCAGAAGGGGCCAGGAACCTTACCTCTTGTAGGAATGAATCCTACAAGAACCAAGAAGGGACCATGGAATTTTTTCAGTAACAGGAGAAAGATCTTAGCAGAGAGCCAGGGCTGCATGTTGTCTATAGTTATATATCCTATATAAGAGGTGTGGCTACAGGACTTCTGGGGTGGGGCTTGGGGACACCATCCAGAAAGGGCAGCCCCCCTGGTCCCTGTGAACACAGGAGACAGTGACTGGTTTCCTGTCTGGGGAGGATGTATTTGTTAGTCCCTTTTATAGACTGTGGTTCATCCAGGTGCCCTTCCCATTTCTTGAACATAGGTGCCATTTAAATAATGTTTGCAATGTGTGTCAATAAAAATCCACTAAACACGTGGGAGTATTTTGCCCATATATTTAGAGGCCAAAAGTACAAGCATTGGGGTCAGAAAGACCTTGTTCTCAACCCAGCTCCAACCCCACCACCCTCTGGGTTCCTGCATAAGCCCCTCCCCTCTCTGTGCCTCGGTTTCTGTATTTGGAAAAAAAAGAGGATTTAACTAGATTATCTTTAAGGCAGAGTGGGAAAAGAAAATTCCTGAAACTGCCAGGCAGGAGAAGGGTTGGGGTGACTTTTGAGCATGGCCAGACATCCTCTGCTCCAAAGTTTCCTGAGATTTCAGGTGGTTTAGGATCCTGCAGCTGGAGCCTCTCCCATGAGCCATAGCACAGCCCCATTGCTGGGACTGCGGAGAGATGGTGGGCAGCATGGGGTGAGGAGTCCTGGGTGCAGAGCCATGCAGTCTGGTGCAGAGGCGGACATTCTGGGCCAAGTCACCATGCTGGTCTATTCAGCTTCCTGGGTTTAGTCCTTGAAGCCAGAGGCAGCTACAGAAGCCTCCAGCTCTGGGGCTCCAGCCTGCAATGGCTAGAGGAGTTTGGGGTTTGGGGAGAGGTCCTGAACAGGGGTATACATGTGGGTGCCATAAGCCTGTAGATAGATTTTGAAGGCAGGGACCAGGAGCACTCAGCCTGGAGTGAGAGTAAGAAGAGAAGGGAGAGCTGAGGCTCAGGTACACCACCATTAAGTGGCCCAGGAAAGCAATGGAGATAAGCAAAGAAGGCAGATAAAAGCCAGGCGTGGGGGCGCACACCTGTGATCCCAGTACTTGGAAGGCTGAGACAATAGGATTACAGGTTCAAGGGACAGCCTCAGCAACATAGCAAGACTCTCAGCAACCTATCAAGACTCTGTTTCGAAACACAATATAAAATTGGTCTGGGGGTGGAGCTCAGAGGTAGAATGCCCAAGGGTTCAATCCCCAGTACCAAAAAAAAAAAAAAAAAAGAAGTAAGGAGTAGCCTGAAGGATAAGAATAAGAGGAATGCAAGCCAGACAGTGCCCTGGAAGCCCAGAGGAAGAAGGTTTGAAAGAGGAGGGAGGGCCCACCTGGGTCCCATGCAGCTGACAGTTTGGGAAGGAGGAGGTCAGGAAAGCAGCCAGGGAGGTCACTGCAGATCGACTTTTACACTTTTACCCCTTGCCACTGGGAAAGCAGGCTGGCCCCTTCTTCCCGACAGGTCTTCAGTGTGTGGAGGTGGTCTGCAGAAACCCTGCCTTTTGCCTGTGTTCTGGAGGAAGCCCTGGCTGGCAGAGGCGGTCACTGTTTTATTAGGATGTTGGTAGCACACAGGTCTGGACCAGGACTCACTGGCCTGGCTTCTGGGCCAAGCACCATCCCCCTCTGCCCCCCAGGTGACTCAGAACTCGCACACCACCAGGCGCTGCTCTCCACAAGCCTTGTCATTCCACTTGCCGTTGGTGAAGATCTCCACGCAGTCCTCTCTCCCGCCACTGTTGTTGGGCTCCCCGGGGGCCCAGTTGGAATAGACCAGGGGCTCCCCGTTGGGGTAGACGAATGTTCCCTCTGTCTTGATGTCTGTCATGCTCAGGAAAGCAGGCTTGTTATGGTCTGTGACCAGCTGTTGCAGGGCATCGTTCTCCTCTGCAGAGCGTGGGGAGGGCAGCTGTCCACCCGCCTGGGAGCACACTTCCTGTGCACCCTCGAAAGGTTTCTCAAAGCCTGCTGTCTTGAAGATCTTCTCCCCAACGCTTCGGCCATTGGGGAAGAGGTCAACTGGAAGAAGAGAGGAGACGGGTTGAGGTTCTGAGATCTCTGTGCTACGACCAGAGCCTCCTGTACCTTCCCACGTAGGGCCCCAGGGCACAGTGGGGATGTAAATGAGATACTAGTTCCAGAGCAGCCCCAGCACCATTGATGCACCCCACGACTGGTACCATGGGGACCATTCACAGATGAGCGCCCTGGAGCTCAGAGAACTAACAGGCCCAAGGCAGGCAGCCATCACATGCATGCTCGGGATGGAACCTCATGCGGCCTGACAGCAGAGCTCAGACATGCTCGGTTTCAGCCCATGTTGTACGCCAGGATTGGTTTTTCAATTACTATGTAATGGAACTTTTCCCAGGCTATAATAACTGTGCAGTCTGAGTCCATTTCTGAGAGCACAGAAAACACAGCGAGCCCGCCATCACTCCTGTTGTAATGATGTGTTGTCTGTGTCATGTGACGGCGTGAGGGAACAGGAGAGGACGAGGTGGGACATATGAGAGCTGTAATGTGCCCCGAGTCAGGCCCCAGGCTGGCCCCTTGGCGTGCATGTGGGTGATGCCCCAGCCAGTTGGCCTGCCTTAGAGGTGCTGGGAGAGGGGAGAGGGCGTCTGGGAGGTGCATGTGTGGGGGTGGGGTGGGGGTGAGACTAGTGCTGGAGAGAGCCCTGGATAGGAATCAGCCCAATTACCACCTGCCCTGGCAGTGACTGGATGGACAAGGGGAAGTCGCTTCCCCTTCTGGGGTTTCCAATTCCTCGTCTCTAAAGTGCTTTCATAAACGCATCATGTGCATAGCATGTCAAGTCTCTCTTTTTATTCCAATCTATCCCCATCCCTGTGGCTTCTGCAAAGGACCCTGGGTCCTTAGGGCTCCAGAGAGGGCTGTGCCCCTGGACTTGTTGGGCTGATCAGAATCCAGGCTGCATCCTGGCTCACCATCCTCCTCTGAGCATCTTTAACAAGGGCTCACTGGGAAGATTCTCCATGGGCTCAGGGTGGCACCTGGAGCAGCCCTGAACAAGTCAGTGCAAGATTCATGTTCCAGTATTGGGTTTATGTCCCATGCTCACAGAGGGGTGTGCACACACTACAGAAATATGCCCACGCATCCATCCAAAGGCACAAGGGAGTACGTTAGGTCCATCTGGGTGTGCGTGCATGGCTGCGTGTGCCTAGTATGCAAGAAGCTCTGGTATTAGATGATGCAGAATAAATAGTGATGTTTAAGTACACACACATGTGTCAGGTGCGTACACACATATTCTTTATGCTTAGATCAATGTGCCTATAAGGGAGTGTGTGCCTATATGAATGTGTTTGTGGAGGAAGGGAAATATACCAAATGTTTAAAACAAACTCTCATCTCTGAGCTTGGGTACTTAGCAGCCAATCCCATGTCTTACCCCAACAAGCCCCTTTATGCTCTACTCGTTCAGAAAACTTTTTCTGACTCAATGAGATTTGCCGGAAGGATGTGGAATCAAAACTGATGTCACAGAGGACAGAGAAGGAGTACGGATGGCAGGCAGCTAAGGTTGGGAATTCCAAAAGGCACAGAACACTCAGGTATGTGCTCCAAGAGGCCTCTGGGACCCCGGGGTTCCACAGTTAGGGCAGATTCTACTGTAAACACATCAGGAGCTGTAGGCAGAGCCGAGCACTGGCTGGAGCCCAGAGGCAGCCTGGACCCTGCCTGACCCAGCTTCATGTATAGGAGAGAAACTCGATGGCCATACACCAGGGTCAGGCTCCCACCTGCCTTGAGCCCCCAGAGCCCAATCCCAGCCCAGCCCTCGGGACAGCACCTGGATCCTGTGCAGCAACACTGCTGGGCACTCCCACACCTGACCCCCAGAGGCAATCAATGCAGCCCATGTTGGGTGTCCTCTTGTCTGTCACAGGTACAAGCACAGGGTGGACAGGAGGGAAGTCTACTGAACTGCATTGGGCTCAGGACGTCTATTTTCTTGGGTCACAGGTGGCACTGAGGTTGAAGGGTGCTTAGAAGCCTGGTGGCTTCAGCTACGCTTCTGCCAGCCTGGTGAACTGATCATATGGGCCACATCCTCCCACCTGGCCCTCCTGCCAGCTCCTGGAGCACATGCAGCCTAGCCCGGCTTTACCCCACTCCCTGCCCGAGTCCCAAGTCCCTGCTTCTTCCCATCGCAAACCCAGGGCGAGGCTGGGCCTCAAGTCCCATCAAAGGTCTGCCCCAGCTCAACACCAAACCAATGCCCCGAACCAGTCTGGGGCCCAGTGTTAGTGCCAGGCTGAGGTTTGAGTCCAGGAACTCACTTTTCTTGTAAAGAGAGAAGGTCGTCTGGAGGTGCTGCAGCTGTCCCTGTAAGGCCTCCACCTGCTGCCTCAGGGTGGAGGTTTCTGCAGGGGAGGGAAATGAACACATGAAGACTTGTCCAGCATGGCCTAGAACAGCTCAGAGCCCGCACCTCAGGGCACAGATGTTTAGGTGCAGATACATTTTATGGATGGAGGTGAGGAGCTGGGCTGACCCCTAGTAAGCCCAGCTCTGCTGACACAGCTGCCTCTGTTGTACAGGGGTCTCTTTTCTTTTCTTGTTTGGCATTGGGGATTGAACTCAGGGGCATTCTACCTCCAAGTTACACCCCCAGCCCTATTTTATTTATTTTGAAACAGGGTCTCGCTAAGTTGCTGAGGCTGGGCTTGAACCTGTGATCCTCCTGCCTCAGCCTCCCAAGTACTGGGATCACAGGCATGCGCCACCATGGCCGGCTGCACAGTGGTTTCTTATGGTTCTACTATAAACAAACTGGCCCCTGAGCCTCAGTGACACTGAACACATGACAGTCTGATTCCGAACGCTGAGAATATAATGATATCTCCGTTTTAGTGGGGAGAGTAGGAATACTTTCCTCATGTAATTCCCATCTATTGGATTTTGTTTTTTGGTGTGTGTGTGTGTGTGTGTGTGTGTGTGTGTGTGTGCGCGCGCGCAGTACTAGGATTGAACCCAGGGGCATTCTACCTCTGAGCTATACCCCCAGTTCTATTTTATTTTTATTTTGAAACAGGGTCTTGCTAGGTTGATGAGAGTCTCACTACTTTCTGAGACTGTCTTCGAACCTGCGATGCTCCTGTCTCAGCCTCCCAAGTACTGGGATTACAGGCATGCACCACCATGCCCAGCCCATTGGATTATTTGAAACTCAATGCCAGCCTATGGATCAGAAAGACAGCTGTCATTTTCCTGGTGGTCAGATGAAGAAACTGCCCGGGTTTGCCTCTCCCCACCACGCCCTGGTGAGGGTGCCTGGAGCCAGGAGTTGCTGCCTTACCTGCAAGTCCGCTTTCGCCCTTGGCCCCTCTTTCTCCAGGAGCACCTCTGTCCCCCTTCAGTCCTGGGGGTCCCCTGGCACCTGGAGTTCCCTGCGGACCCACAGCTCCAGCAGGCCCTGGAATCCAGAGGGATGAGGTGAGCTATGTACCCATTTCCCAGCATTTTCACCTTCTCTGTACATGGGCCGCCCTTATTTCCCAGCAGTACACCCTCCTCCCATAGAGACGATTCCCAGAGCCTAGGCATGAGCCCTCTCTGTATACTGTCCCCATAACCCAGCAGCGCTCTGTATACAACTGTGCCTGTCGGTAGCAACTAACTTCCCTAGATACAGACTATCCCCAGGGCTCAGCACCACACTCTCCCTACCCACCTACAGTTCCTCAGGCCCCAAACACACCCTCCCTGGACACAGACTCTCTCCAAGGCCCAGCATGCCCCGTGACTTCATGGGTGGTGCTGGTGGAGGGGGCAGACGTTGGCAGCTCCCAGTGAGTACAATAGATCTACATCCAGCCCCAGGTCTTCCCATCACTCACCTGCCGCTCCAGCACTGCCAGGGGCTCCACGCTCACCAGGGGCCCCTCTCTCTCCTTTAGGACCTGCGGGGCCTGTGGTCCCTGCAGAGCCCTGCGGACCTGGGGCACCTACTTCTCCTGGGGAAGGAACAAGTGTGCATTCAGCATGTATCACGTCCTGGGTGGTAAAGCTTTCTACCCACAACTCCAGGGTCAGAAAGAACCAGGGAGACTACCACATGTGCCTGGGGTTCCTCTGTGGAGGGTTAAGAGGGAGCTACTATTAACATGGAGGACATGGGGGTGCACAGCAAGGCCTTCATGGTGTGGATGTCCTGGGCTTTTCTTGGCTCTCTGAGCATGCCTCAGGTCACACCGTGGTTTGCCACTGTCCCTCCTCCCTGCTCCCTCCCAGACCAACCGTGTCCCATCCACCTACCTTTGGGCCCAGCCTCTCCTTTGGGGCCTGGTTTGCCTTGAGGTCCTGTGTTCCCCTGCTTCCCAGAGGGACCTTCTTTTCCAGCTGGACCAGGCATACCTGGAAGTCCGGGAAGGCCTAGGGAAAAGGAGCAGTCCTGCCAGTGACACTAAGTCCCCTTGGCAGTGGGAGCACGTAAGTAGGAGTAATAGCAGAGATGAGAGAGGCACCCACAAGGGGCCCAGTCCATCCGAAATAGACCAGGGCCACCTTCAGAACAGCTTCTTCCTGGGTCCTGACCTAGGAAGAAGGCTCTGTGCATGCCTCCTGGCATATTCTACTGGCAGGGGCACCATCCAGAGACACCTGGACCCCATGCCCAGTCGCTTACCATTTGGTCCACAGTCTCCCTTTGGTCCAGGTTCTCCAGCAGAGCCATTGTCCCCTTTGGGTCCAACGGGGCCAGCTGGTCCAGGCAGCCCTGCTTTCCCTATAGGTCCGGGCACACCTGCAGCAGCAAAAGAAATGGACATCATGTTGGCCCTAGGCTCAGGAGGAGCCGGTTGCTGACAGGATCAATCCCCTGGCATCCTTCAGGTCCTGCAAGGCATGGACATTCATGGTCACACACTGTGGTCCAGTAGTGATCTAGAAAATAGATGTTGGCATCCTCGTTTTGAGGAAACAGCCTTTCCAGAGTTCAAAGTAGACTGAAGTCAAGACCTGTATGACCACGCAGAGTTCCTTCCCCTGCCCCAATGCCACAGTATAGATAGAAGGCAATCTGTCAGCATTTACCTGTGATCGTGTGTGTGTGTGTGTGTGTGTGTGTGTGTGTGTGTGTGTCCAGAGAACTGATATGTTTGTATCACAAATGGCACCAGACAGATGCTATCTTGTTCATTCAGTTATTTGTCCATTTGCTTATTATCTGTTCATGAAGAACCCCAAAAGCACAGGAAACGAAAACAAAGCTTGAAAAACAGGCTTAAATCAAACCAAAAACCTCTGCACAGCAAAGAAAACAATCAACAGAGTGAAGAGACAACCTACAGAAGGGACAAATTATTTGCCAGCTGTTCATCTGATGGAGGATTAGAATCCAAAATACATACGTCACTCAAAAAACAAGTAATCCAATTTAAAAATGGACAAATGATCTGAACAGACACTTCTGCCTCTCTCTCTCTCTCTCTCTCTCTCTCTCTCTCTTTTTTTTTTTTTGCAGTACCGGGGATTGAACCCAGGGGCGTTCTACCTCCGCGCTACACCCCCGGACCTATTTTTTATACTTTATTTTGAAACCGGGTCTCATGAAGTTGTGGAGGGCCTCACTAAGGAGAGAGAGAGAGACAGGAAGAGAGAGAGAGAAAGAGAGAGAGAGAGAACTGAGGCTGGCCGCAAACCCAGATCCTCCGGTCTCCGCCTCCCAAAGTACTGGGATTACAAGCGTGCGCCACCACGCCCGGCTGAACAGACACTTCTCAAAAGAAGAAATATAGGTGGCCAGCAAATATATGAAAAAATCATTAGTTATCAGGAAAATGGAAATCAGAACTACTACAATGAGATGTCATCTCACCCCAGTTAGAATGGTTATTAGAAAAGGAGAGAGAGAGAATAAATAAATGCTGGTGAGAATGTGGAGAAAAAATAAACAATAGAGAGAGGAAGGAAGGAAGGAAGGAAGGAAGGAAGGAAGGAAGGAAGGAAATGCTGGTGAGAATGTGAAGAAAAAAAGAACTCATATGCTATTGGCGGGAATGTAAGTTAGTACATCCATTATGGAGAAGAATATATAGGTTCCTCAAAACAAACTAAAAATAGATGTACCATATGATCCAACTATCCCTCTTCTGTGTATATATCCGAAGGAAATGAAGTCAGTATACCAAAGTGATTCTGCACATCCATGTCTATCACAGCACTATTCACAATAACCAAGATATGGAACCAGCCTAGGCGGCTGACAGATAGTTGGATAAAGAAGATGTGATATATACACATACATACAATGGAATGTTATTTAGCCATAAAGAAGAATGAAATCCTGTCATTTGCAATGAAATGGATGGAACTGGAGGACATTACGTTAAATAAAATAAGCCAGACACAGAAACACAAATACTGCATGTTCTCTCTTATATGTGGAATTAAAAATTGTCAACCTAAATGTAGAAGAGTGCTTAATAGGGGTTGGAAAGGGTGTGTGGAGGTGGGGGATGGATTAAGGGAGGCTGGATCTGATCCTATTATACTGGGTCCTATTAATATACATATAATTAATACATGTTAACCAAAAATTTAAAAAGAGCCCATCTATGCTTATCTTCTTTGTGATTAGCACTAGGCCAGATATAAATATAAGCCTTAGACCCTGGTCTGTAAGAGGTTTATAATAAACTGTGAAGCAAGGATGAGCGGTGGGGAGAACCATGCATGAGATGTTTCTCGTCTCCTCACTACATCCCCGGCCCAGCACATGGGCACATCCTCAGAGGAAGAGTGAGGAGGATTTAGACAGACTACATCCTCTCTAAAATCACTTTAGAGAGAAGAGAGGTGACGTGTCAGACTCGGAACCTATGCTCCTGTGGCAGGAGAGGCCGAGAGTGCGGTTGGAATGGAGGTGACTGTGAGTGTGCTGAGTAGATGGGAGACTGTGCTGGGCACTGTGTCCTGCTGTTGGTTACAATCCTTCCTATGGATGAAATGGAAGCACAGGGGTTACAGGACAGGTGACATCCCACATCCAACAGTGCACTGTGCCCAGGACAGAGATGCCTGAGCTCAGACTCCACACCTCTCAGGCTCCACTATGGCCAGGCTGCCAGTAGACATATTGGGCCAAGGGAAGAAAGTCCCTCTCTAGAAGGGAGTGTTGGGGGCCACCCATTCTTGGTGCATACACTAAGGAGGCCAAGAAAGCACTAAGGTGGAGAAGGGACACCTTGTCAACCACAGCACCCATGTCTCCCAAAGCACTAAGCTTGCATTCCAGGATCCCCAAAGACCTAACTCTATGCCCTAGTGTCCCCTAAAGTGGTTCTTTATGGTCTAGCATTTTGACTAATCTCCCTCCACTCCTTACATCTTATATTCATTCACTCATTCCCCAAATATTTATTGAGCTTCACTGTCCTACATGCTGGAGATGTGGTACTGAGCAAAATAAAAAAAAATCCCCTCCTTGTGGATCTTCAACTCCACTACACAGAAACAGATAATTGAAAATTAAGTTCTTTGTATATCCTAGATATTAGACCTCTGTCAGAGGGATAGCTTGCAAAGATCTTCTCCCATTCCGTAGGCTTTCTCTTTAAGCTCTTGATGGTTTCCTTTGATGAACAGAAGCTTTGTAGTTTAATGCTATCCCACTTATTAATTCTTGTTTTAATTTCCTGTGCTTTGGAGGTCTTGTTGAGGAAGTTTCTACCTGTGCCTATATGATGGAGTGTTGGACCTATGGCTTCTTCTAATAATTTCACAGTCTCTGGTCTAACTTCCAAGTCTTTGATCCATCTCGAGTTGATTCTTGTGCAGAGAAGATCTTTGCAAGCTCTCCCTCTGACAGAGGTCTAATATCTAGGATATACAAAGAACTTAAAAGACTTTACACTAAGAAAACAAACAATCCGATAAAGAAGTGGGCAACTGAAATGAATAGACACTTCATGAAAGAAGAGATACAAATGGCCAATAGATACATGAAAAAATGTTCAACATCATTAGCAATCAGCGAGATGCAAATCAAAACTACTCTAAGATTTTATCTGACCCCAATTAGAATGGCAAGCATTAAGAAGTCAAACAACAGCAAATGTTGGCAAGGATGTGGGGAAATTGGGACTCTTCTACACTGTTGGTGGGATTGCAAACTAGTTCAACCACTATGGAGATCA
>PVJS01016531.1:0-37364 GCA_004027185.1 Glis glis | reverse complement strand
CTCTCTCTCTCTCTCTCTCTCTCTCTCTCTCTCTACTTAGTGAGGCCCTCTGCAACTTCATGAGACCTGGTTTCAAAATAAAGTATAAAAAATAGGGCCGGGGGTGTAGCGCAGAGGTAGAACGCCCCTGGGTTCAATCCCTGGTACCACACAAAAAAATATGTATATATATGTATATATATATATATATATATATATATATATATAGTTTATATAGTTTACTCAGTTTATGTATAGTTTACTCAGACCCATGAGAAAGAATATTTGTATCTGTCAGCTATTTCTGTACCTTGCTGCATAATAAACAACCACCAGAGCTCAATGGCACATGACAATAATCATTATTTCGTGTGTCCGTAGTCAGGCTGGACCATCTCTGATGCTCCCCGCAGCACTCAGCTGCACATCTTCAGGTTGGCCGTGAGATGTTCTGACGCTGGCTAAGCCTGGCTCGACGGCTTTCCTTCAAGCTGCAGGGCTGACTGGGTGCGGTTCATCACTGCTGTTGTGTTTAAATCCAAAGCATGTCCTCATTCTGGAGCTGACACCCAGGGAAAGCAACACACGGAAGAACTGCTTCTCTTAACAGGAGCAGAAAGACAAGTGAATGCACAGAATACCTTTGTGTTTCTTGGACCCCAAACCCAGAAATGATACAGTGCCTCTTCCCTTCACAGTTCATTGCCCATAGTGAATCACATGGACAATTCAATATATATAGGATGGTAAAGTAAGCCCATCCCGTTCTGCTGGATGAAATTGAAAAAGTCCATGGGAAGGAGAGAGAATATATGATTCTAATACAGGGATCAAATAAAGAATGGAGAATTAATGATTCGAACTATAAGTGGATTTGTAGCCCAAATAATAGTACCATCCAGATTCTTCTTAACATATATAATGTGCATACTTCTAAGTATATTATATGAAAATGTATTGAAATATTAATTTGAAATTTTATATGAAAAGATATTGCTTCATAATAAAACATATAAAATAATATTAAATATAATATTAAAATATATAATGCTTCCTACACATACAAAATTTTAGACAATGTAGAGTAGTTAAGTTGGACAGAGATGTGGACATCTCTATGTGGTAAAAAACAGGATAGAATCTGAGCTCTTTCTTTCCCCCGGGGACTAAATTTAACTGCCCTTTGAATTAATATTTATTTAATGTTCAAATACATTTCTTTTTATTTATTGTCTGTCATTTTTTTACTCACAATTACATATAGATCTTATCAATTTAGCAGGCAGGAAGCAGAGAGTATTATGAGTTTTCAATTGAGTCCTTGCCACATTCAAGTTAGCATCAAAATTATTACTACTAATAAAAATGCTACATTTCAATTTGTATGTTGTGATCTGCCATGGAGAAAGCATGGACATAAATTGGAAATGGAATGAGACAGAGTATTTATACTTTAGAAAACTAACCATTTCTGGTGTGGAAAACACAGCACGCTGTTTTGTGAAATGAAAAATCACAACATCTTTACCTTTCATCGGTTGGTTAAAAATGACACAGGAAGAATGTTGAAACCTTTAAAACCAGTTTCAGGCCATTTCCAATTGGCACCAATATCTCTCTGCCTCTGTATCTCTCAAAAATGCAAATTCAAGAGTACCGACCCATGGGGAAATTTTTATTAGCAGGACTGTTAATATGTAGGGAAAAAATAACTGTTTGTTTCTGTGGTCTGGGAAGTTAACAGATACCTCCACCAGTTTCATGTTAATTGCCTTTACATCCAAATATTCTATTTTTAAATGAAATTAATGTTGAAAATAAGATCATACATTGCTGTTGCAAAGGCTTTTTATTTATAATAGTAACTTTAAAACTTTATATTTAGAACCTTGAAATATGTTAGGTTCGGAAACTTCTAGTACTTTTTTTGGGAGGGAGTACTGGGGATTAAATCTAGGGATATTTTACCTACAAGCTATATCTCCAGTCAATTTATTTATTTATTTATTTATTTATTTAATCGTTTAGTTAGTTAGTTATTTAGTTATTTTGAAACAAGGTCTTGCTATGTTGCTGATGGCATTGCTAAGTTGCCGAGGCTGGCTTGGAACCTGAGATCCTCCTGTCTCAGCCTCCAAGTACTGGGATTATAGCCGTGCACCACCAGGCCTGGCGGTGTTTATGTTTAGACACATCATTTTATTTTTAAGTGCTTCAATATATAAGGAAGGATAAAAACTTTGGCTCTACCAATTATTGTCCTGGGTGATATGCCTAGCTCATCTCAACCCTTAGAGTTTTCAACGATAAAACGAGTATAATAATATCTACCACCATTCATATTAGAAGAATAAGCCTGCAACTTAACAAGACCCTGTTTCAAAATAAAAAATTGAAAGGGCTGGGGTGTAGCTCAGAGGTAGAATGCCCCTGGGTTCAAACCCTATTGCCCCAAAATAAAATAAATATAAAACGCAGGTTTTGACATCAAGACAAAGAAAATATATCTTATCGCTCAGTTAATTATGGGTCTTCTTTTTCCTAAACTCTAAGATGGTGATAATTATTCTGACTACATGGGGCATTGGTAAATTAAATTAGAATGCCCATGAGTTAGTGTTTACTGAATTTCCCTTTCAAAAGAGCAGAGAATTTTAAACCATTTCAAAATTTTGTTATTGACACAGTAGTTCCCCCTCTCACATCATCTGTTAAGTAATGTCACCGTTCTGGCTATCGCAATAGGAATGTTTGTGAAATACAATTGTGTTTGGAAAATGTGCATCTAGAGCTAAATACAGTTCCAATGTCTGGAGCAGTACCACTTGGGATTCACCTCCAATGGTTGTGTGGGAATGTAATCACCATTAAGCTTTTCCTTGCAATATCTGAAAAGATTGAGCTTTGCCCTACTATTTATTAATATATTATCTACATTTTAATATGAATGTTCAATACCTGTAAACTGTGTGCTCACTAACAATGTGGTATGCAAGGTTATGGAAGATTAGCTGGGATTTAGTGTAATTTGATCTTTGAAAATGATAATAAAATGTATACTTTATCAGAACTTTGCTTATTAAACAGGGATAGATGTTAATCTGTAAAGGCTCATTCAAGAACAATTGCAATGTTGAATATTAAAAGCAGCACGCAGAAAGAAAAGAAAAACTTGGTTACCTGGTTAGTTCTGTTGACATACTTTGGAAATGTATAGATACATTTATTATAATATATCAGTGGATCTAACCAATACTATATCTGCGTGATTTATGTGTGAGAATCATGAGTTATATATAAAACATTAGTAAAAATATATCTTTTCTACATATTGAGAATCATCTGCAAATATGTGCATAGAAGTAGTAATGCTCTATACATGATATAGTCTATATATAAGTCACATATAGGAAACACTGTATAAAAATATATATAGTTACTTATAATATCTATAATTAAGATATATATATGTATATATATATAAATAATATATATTATATGTGCATGCTTAAAAAATCATTGTTGTTTTTGTCATAAATATCAAACTCCATAGATCATTCTGTCAAATATTAGTAAGCCATAATTTATTTTTTAATTTGAAACAGGTCTCACTAGGTTGCTGAGGGTCTCGCTAAGTTGCTGAGTGTTTTGCTAAGTTGCTGAGGCTGGCCTCAAACTTGATCTTCCTGTCTCAGTCTTCCAAGTACTGGGATTACAGGTGTATGCCACCATGCCAGCCTGAGATTACATATTTCTTGAGGGACAGTAAACTCTCCTTTTAGAAGAAAAGACAAAAGAAAACATGGAAACACATACAGGTTCCTAACATCTGCTAGATAGTCCAATATTTGATTTCACATGGAATTACATGTCTCTGCTTACTAAATGATTCTGCCCAAACTCTGAGACAAACACCATGCTTGTATATATATTATTATGCTAGTGATTTCCATAGTTAGCTTACTGCGTCAATGCATAGGAATATTTTTAAGTTTTTGTGTGCATGGATTTTATTTTAGTAATTTCTATAAAGAAAACACAAAGTATTTCTAATGTGAATTATGTTATCTAGTGTTCATCATTTCAAAGTTTTATTTCCTGTAAAAAACCCTGCTAGGTAATATTGATTCACTTCTAGACAGCAAGGGGTCTTTCCCAAAGCATTTGATTTAAAAAAGAAAAGTTAGTTACTAGTCATTCTAATTTTAGTAGGAGATGCAGTCAACGTAATTGGCTTTTATTGTACGTGGATATACCTATGGGTAATGGTTAGCACAGTATACTGAGATTAGCAGGCAATAAACTGACTTCTGCCTGGGCCTTCCAACCAAGGGCAGCCCCTGTTTAGTCTAACAACCTGCTGTGTAGAAATTGTTTCTGGAAGTATTTTCACTTAAACATGGCATCCAAGAATGTCTCTTTGAAGTACAACACTGTTGTGATTTCCTAACCTAGCACTACCTGAAATTTCTTTTCACAAAGGTTGGGGATGTTGTTAATGAATGAGAACATTATAAGGAAAAAAATCTTATTGTAGAAAAAAATTGTTTAACATTGTCTCAATCAACATTTTCAGGGATATGATCCATAAAGATCGACCACACAACTTAGAGGAAAAAAAATGTATTGGCTCACAGTTTCCTTGGAGATTTTGGGTTCAGTCCATGTGAGGCCAGGGCCCACGGATCTCAGGATATGGCATC
This sequence comes from Glis glis, assembly GCA_004027185.1. NCBI lineage: Eukaryota > Metazoa > Chordata > Mammalia > Rodentia > Gliridae > Glis > Glis glis. Next base: position 32,682 of record PVJS01016531.1, on the reverse strand, counting down.
AGGAAGCAAAGAGATGTGTTCCTCACATCATAGAGGCCAGAAGCAGAGAGAGAGGTAGAAGAGGAAGGACGTATAATCCCCAAGGCCACACCCCCAGAGACCCCTCCTTAGCAACCAAGCCCCACTTCCAACATTGTTAACATTTTTCTGTGAAGACTAGGGGTATTCTAAATCCAAAGTACTAGAGGTATTCAAAACGCATTGTGTCCCAAAGTGGTGCTGAGACCAGGAGTAGAGAAATGAATAAAATGTGTTTGTTTCCTTCCCTTGAAAAACTTGCAGTCTTCTAAAAGAAATATCATGTAAACAAGTCAATATCTTATAGTATTTACCACTATCACCATTAACTATCAAGTTGGGTAATTATAATAAAAAGAATAATCTTTATTAAGTATGTTATCTATGCCACATGTTGAATTTAATGTTTATTCACATAATCTCATTGGATGTTCATGACACCTAATGTGGCTGTTGTACTGAGATCATCCCCTGTCCTTGAGGAGTTTCTGGATTTAGAGAAGTTGCTTAACTTGTCTGAAATAACATGAATAAGAAGTGGCAAAATGCTGAGCGAGGTGGTGCATGCTTGTAATCCCAGTACTTGAGAGGCTAAGACAGGAGGAGGATAATAGGTTTAAGGTCAGCCTCTGGAATTTAGGGAGACCCTGCTTCCAAAATAAAAACTAACAAGAGCTGGGATTATAGCTCAGAGGTAGAATGTTCTTGGATCTAATCCCCAGTATCCAAAAAAACACAAACAAAAAGAAGAAGGGGCACAGGGAGAACTGGAATCTTCGTAATTCCACTGTCAGGGTGGGTCCTGATTCTATCAGGAGGACGGGATTATCTCTTATTTTGGGGGAGAAAAGGGTTGGATGTGGTGCCAGGGAATCTCATTCAAGGATTCATAGAAAAATCAGATAATAAAGAAGCTGATTTTTTTTTCTTTGATGACTATATGTTTTCTACACAGACCTGGGAGAGGTTCAAGCAATAGAGGTGCATAGGTGATCTACGATTCAGAAGGACTCTTCATTCAGAGTGATGGAAAAATCAGCGGGGCAGAGACTGAAAATAACTATCCCAAGAAAAAGGCTTGAGATCATCCAAGAAACTGGATGAACTAAGGCAGAGGGAAAGGTCAGGAGAGATTAAAGAATACCTGATTGGATATGCACTGATGAAGGACTGATGAGACTTTACATTTCTATTTTTTGTGTGTGTGTGTGGTACTGGGGATTGAACTCAGCTGCATTCTATCTCTGAGCTACACCCCCAACCTATTTTACCTTTTATTTTGAAAAAGGGTCTCAGTAAGTTGTGGAGGGCCTTGCTAAGTTGCTAAAGCTGGACACGAAGCTGTCCTCCTATCTCAGCCTCCCAAGTACTGGGATTATAAGCATGTGCCACCACACCTGGTAAGACTTCATTTTTATAATTCAGGTGACTGGATCCAAGAGAGGCTCCAGTGTTGGTGCAATTTAGTAGAAGGGCAGGAAGAAGTGGGATGATCAATACAGTTTGCCGATGTCTGATGCTTAATTATTTCGATTTATGGTGCTACTTCACTAGAATGAAAAGTTAGTGTGCTTACTATATTTCATTTTCAGATTAACAATGAATTGATACAACATCATTATACTTGGTGCACCACAAAGTTTTGAAATGTACCTGATAAGGCATTGTTTACTTAAGTCCTGCCTTCTACTGAATTGGTTGAGGAGCTACATCCACATCCATGGTGTCGTCTATCAGAATGGATCCTCAGAGGAAACAAAAGACAAACAATGAATACCCCTAGAGCACACTTGTGCCTTCTTTTTTTATATACATGCTTTTATCAGCGCATGTATTTTATTGTAGTCTCACATCATAATGTAGTTCAGAATGATAGTGGCATTCATGCACCAGCACTTGGTGAGCTTCCCCCGGATTGCCACCCCACTCCCTTCCCTTGCCCATCATGGTATTATGACTGGCATTGGTATTCTCACATAGGTAAATAACATCAATGGAAGTGTTTCTTTTATTAATTCTTCCCCACTGTCCCCTGGACCACCTCCCTTGCTCCACTGGGGTTTCTCCTCCATTTTCTAAAGTCCCTCTTATATCTGATTACTCCTTAGCTTCCACGTATGAGAGGAAACATATGACCTTTCCCTTTCTGTGACAGGCTAATCTCACTTAACACAATGTTCTCCAGGTCCATCCATTTTCCTGCAAAAGACATCATTTTAATACCTGACAGTACCTTAGTAGTAAATGGCTTGTCTTCCTCAGTCTGACTTCCTTCATTGAGGAAACTCTTCTCACCTCTGGCACTCTTCTATTATCCATTGTCATTCTATTCTGGGCTGCTATGTATGCTGTCACCGGATGGTATTCTCCCTGCTACCAAAATTTTCATACACAACCATTTTCTATAATTTGATTAGGCATTACTCTCTATACCGACAAACATTATGTTTCTTGGTTGACATATATTTGAAATATATCGTGCTTTTTTTCACCAAAAGAAACTTTGTTGAGAAGCTTTGAAAGTAGAAAACAATATTCATTGGGGTTTGAAGAGGAAAGTAAAAGTTATGAGTTATGAAGAATCCAGTCTATGCCAGGTATTATGTTTCTATAGCATCGATTATTCTCCTAACTAACAATATGAGGTAGAAAGAAAAGGTAGAAGAATAATAATGATATCTTCTTCCTATATCCCAAAATCCAATAAAGTAAAATCAGGCAAGGAGCTGTTATGATGACTATCTGTTCTGCCAACTAATGCATGAAGTTACCTACCTCATAAATAATGCTTTTTTTTCTAAAAATGCATCCAAAATTCAAAAATGCACATTGTAAATATTAGACTTACAAATTAGTATTGGCAATTCTATTTTGAGAAAGCTAAAATATAATAAACTATCACTGATTTTAACATATTTTAAAGCAATCTTCAGTAAAATAACACTAAATTTTAATCATTTCCTTAATTTTGTCCCTTGGGTTCACATCAGACTTGTCTTTGGTTCAGTGAGTATCCAACTAAGCCTAGAAATGTATTGTTTATGATATACGTTTTAATGATTTCTATCACATCTTTAATTTCATTGCACTTTTTAACACTCTACCATTGCTATAGGTCCTTCTCCCTATTATTCATTGCTTTTATAAAGCAGTACAGACAACTTCAATAAAAAACTCAAGTAGTTGCACAAATTGGCATGCAGTTGCTATAGATGGTGCCAGAAAGTTGATATACTATGTAAAACAATGAAATGTCAATCAGCTGATGAGTAAAAGCAAAAATGGCTTTAAAAAGAAGTTCAAAGTGCCAACATACAATACAATACAAACTTTTTGAAAGTAAAATCTATAAATATTAAACATTAACCTATACTTGTGTATGCAGAGAAAACAAAGAATCAGGAGGAGAGAGAGCTAGCAATGACAAGCTTTCCAGGGGGAGAGGCAAGTAGGGTCAGAAAAACTTTCTAGAACAAAGAGATTCTACAAAAGAATCGCAGGGTTTTAGAAGCTTGGAGAAAGAGCAATTTCATTGTGAGGGAAATTTATTAAGAGAGAGATGAAGGGGGAAATTTTGATATATGTTTCGAGAACTTTTGATAAGCAGCTGGATAAAATTTCATTTGAGAGAAATAAAGACGTCTTTGGGAATAGTAGAAATTGAGGTGTGGCTTGTAGAAGATCAAGCTAGAAAGATAGCTTGGGGCCAGACAAGGAGAATTTCTGTGCCCCTTAGGATAGTCTTTTCATTTAATTTTTATAATCCATAAGTTTCTTAAAGTGGAAACTTTGAATTACTTTTCAGTACATGAATACTCTGGTATATCTGGAATCAAAAAGCAATATGAGTTGATTTTAAGGTAAAACCAGGGGGAAAAAATGTACCCTTCATCCAAGTGGATTTCAGAGAGTAGCCTCATATATTTATACAACACCTGTAGGGTTTCACCTGCAAATTTCACTCTCTCCCTCCCCAAACCCACCCTGTCAATTCTGTGTAAAGTGTCTTGTGTGTGTGTGTGTGTGTGTGTGTGTGTGTGTGTGTGTGTGTGTGTGTATGTATATGTGTGTTTTCTTCCTGGGGATTGAACCCAGGTACTCACACATACTATGCAAGAGCTCTACCATTGTGTCACATTCCTAGCCTTAGATAAAATGTTGATGATGGTGCAGTTTTCACAGAGGCTCACTTTCCCCCTTCCCAAATTCGTTATGTCAGATTGAAATTTCAATTCTCATGTTGCCTGTAAGAAAAAGAGTGATATAGTCTGTTCCAACTATTAAAATCATGAAAACATCAGTGTCTTATTGGCACTGAGGGAATAAAAAAAAAGACGAGAGACAAAAATGAAAACTTTTTACGTGTTCAATTTTGAAACATCTGAACATGGACACAGTGGGAAATGTAATAAAAATATATATAAACTGTTTTGAGTCAGGAGAGATTAAATTTTCAATAGGCCATCAATTGGACGTTTTAGATTATTATCTATAAACACTCTGTTGTATTTTTTTCCACATTGGCAGTTTGATGTCTCTTTGTTTGAAATTTGTTTTTAATTTTTAGGTGCTATACCTAATAGAAAAAGCAGTGGGAAAAAAATCAATAAAATTCAGTTTGAGATTCTAACTATCCAAACTAATTCCAGGATTAGACAAAACCACCCAACCTTTTTGAACATCAACATTCTCACCTATAACAAAAAGTATGAAACAAAATAGTCATATATAATTTTATAGTGGGAATTTACCTTCTATACATTTATTTCATTAATATCAAAAAATCTCACAGGTAGAGTTGTTTTGTATACTGAAGAATCTCAACCTCACCAAAGGAAAATCTTAAATAATTCTGCATTTTGTTATAGAATTCTCCATATCAGCACCCCAATTAGATACAGTCACATCCTCCTTTGATACAGAACATCCTCATTTGATTTGCAGGAGCACTCAGTCCTGACCTTTCTCTCTGGTGTACACTAAGGGTGCCCTCCTCTTTTTTCCCTACCTCAACCCCGGAGCATAGGACCTCTGTTCAATTATCTTGAGTCAATATTGCATATGTATATCTGTTAACTGTATTCATTCCATTGGTCTTATTTCCCCTTGACTCCTTGCAATTCAAGGACAGCTACATTCCCTCCTGCCAGGAATTGACCTCTTTTTAAAAATTTAATTTAAGTTTTAAAATTTTAAATCGACAATAATTGTCCCTATTTATAGGGTAGAGTGTGATAATTCAATACATGTTAACAATGCATAATGATCAAATCAGGTTAATTGTCATTTCCATCTTCTTAAACAATTATCTTTTCTTGTGATGGGGATCTTCAAACCCTTCTCTTCTAGTTGTTTATAAAATATATAATAAATTTTTGTGAACTGTTATAACCCAACTGTGCTAGGGGACACTAGGTTTCTTCTTTCTGTCTGTATGTTTGTTTGTACCTGTTATTCAACCCCCACCTCATCTCTACCCTTCTGATCCTCTAATAATCACTATTCTGCCCTCTGCTTCTGTGAGATTATTTCAAAAAAAAATCTTTCACATATAAGTGAGTACGTACGGTATTTGTCTTACTATGTTTCACTTGACATAATGTCCTACATTTCTGGAATGGCCTTTTGAGCAAGCCCCCTTATAGCTTTCAAAAGGTGAAGATACAAGGTCGTGTGAAAATTTAGTTATCATTCAAACACTTCCTGGAGAGAAATGAGCATTGATCAAAGATAGTGAGCAGTGGGTGAGGAGACTGGGGAGTGTAGGGGTTTCACCATCACCAGAAGTCCAGAGAATTTTAGCAGTTATTTTGTCTCTTTAATCAAATATTGTTGAATAATAAGCATATTTGGCACATCATCTAGCTGCTTAAAGTCTAAAGTGGTGTGGCAGCAGCTGCATCATTCATTGTTCATGCCATGCTATCAACCCGCTTACACTGATAAGCTAATATTTGATCTGAATAGCTCAAGGTTTATCATTTAGAATGGTTATTAAATCAACTTTTGTAGAACGTTTGGAAATAGCAAGATTGAATCAATCAGCATCATATCCCAGAAAAATTTCACAATTTTATGGCTCCCTAAGATGTTGCAATAAGCTGTGATCTTCAGGAGTGAAGGTTAAGGTCTGTAAAACATGTAAAATATCCTAAGAGGTAGTGATCTCAATTGTTATTCTGGAAAACTAACACATGTCTGAGATTCTAGCTCCTTCTTTTCACTGTCATTTCTTGGAACCTAATAAAATGGAAAAGCTTGTTAACATTTTTGGGGGGTGGTCGGGTGGGAGGTGGGGGTGGCTGGTTGCCTCCATTCTGCTTTGAAATGTCAGCAACATACAGCATCTACTGGAGAGTTGGTCCCAAGTAGCCCTCAAAGCCATCTGGTCCTTTGCACACACTCTCTACATTAATCAGAGCTGAAGGAGACAAAGAGACAACTACATAGGCAAAACTAAGAAAAACAGATATTTCTCTTAATAAATGTTTTCTTTATTTTTTCTTCTGACAAGGTGAGATTCATTCCTGGAATAAAAGATGGTCCTTAGAAAACATGCTAATCTATTTCCTCTTTTTAAATGAAATCTACACAATATTGATGAAAGAAATCAAAGAGAGTCTAAATAAGTGAAGAGACATACTGTGTTCATCGATTGGAAGAAACAACATAGTAAATCTGTCAATTCTCCCCAACTGGAGACACAGATTTTAGAAAATTCATACTAAACTCTCAGAGGTTTTTGTGAAGATAGACAAAATTATTCTAAAACTTATATGAAAGGGCAAAGGATCCAGAATACCTAAGACAGTTTCAAACAGGAATAATAAACTGGGAGGAAATCAGTTGACAGAATTTCAAGAAGTATTACGTTTACACATTAGTTATGTCTAGGGAATTGATGGAGGGGTAAAAACAAAGATCAATGGAATGGAACACAGGATCAGAAATAGACATAGACTCTCTTAGTAATATAAATTAAAGAGCTGAATCAAGTGGATGATTTAGTCACTTGAAGGAGGAAAATTAGAAATAGAGCAGCCATGTTGTCCTTATTCATCCAAAGAAGCCCAAGGTACTGAAGCAGGAGGGATTGGTCAGGTAGTACAGTGGATTAGGGAGAGGAAGTGAGAGAGAGAGAGAGAGAGAGAGACAGAGAGAGACAGAGAGAGACAGAGACAGAGACAGACAGAGAGAGAGACAGAGAGAGAGAGAGAGAGATTCTTATTCTTTTCAATTAACCCTTTTATACACTAACTGAAAATGGTGTTGTTATCCTGGTTACTGCCAGCAATCACTACAAAGACAAATACACAACTCAAAAACAATTTAGCAAACTAAAGAGCTATGGGATGATAATAAACAGAAACACACTGTTTCCATGAACAAGCCTTCATGTTTTTGTGCAGAGAATGATGGAATAGCAATCTCCTAAGCAAGATCAGGAGAAGGTGCATGACTTTCAGATTTAGGATAAAATGTAAAACTCTGAGATGGCCTCAGATATGAGGTAATAAAACCCAGCACTTTATCAACAGGAGCAACAGTGGTGGGAGAGGTATGTGCACAAGAGTCTTACTGGCCAGGACTGACACAAACCCTAAGACTCAGTCCCTTGGGCAAGTCACTTATCCTCTTCAACCTTCCATTCGTTTAAAGGAGATAATAGAAATAGCTATTATCCACAGAGCAGAGCACTTTAAATTAAAGAGCTTTGGTGATACCACCATTCTGTATAATTTTCATCTATCTATCTTTTTAGAGAAGGTTCTTTAGAGAACGTCCATAGATGTAGACATTTAAGTGCTATTTGTTAAAACTTTGTAAATGTAGGAGAGTTTGTTGTTTTGTCACTCAAAGTCACCTGTTTACTATGAACCATTTAAATGGCTAGCTCAATGCCAATTTTTGTGAATTTGAAGATGTGAATCTATAAAAGGAAAGCAAAAATGTGCCTTCAGAGATGGGTCACTGGCATGAGCAGATAAAAAGTACATTACATACCTGGGCATGGTGGCTCAGGCCTGTAATTCTAGTCCTTGGGAGGCTGAGGTAGGAGGATCGCAGGTTTGAGGACAACCTCAACAAACTAGCAAGACCCTGTCTCAAAACAAAAAATAAAATAGAGCTGAGGGTGTATTTCAGAGGTGAAATACCCCTGGGTTCAATCCTCAGTACCACAAAAAAAATGTACATTACACTATTTACAAAGATTTAAATGCTATATTAACATGTATGATTATTATTTATAGTTTCTAGCTCCATGTGGTAGCAGGGATAAGTTTGAAAGAAATTCCATTTAATAAACTAGTACCTTTCTTACATTTAGTTTGCACAATATAACTTCTTAGCAATTGTTTAGTTTATGACAGATAATCTTCATTAGCAGAATTTAGAACATGAATTGGTTATATTTGCTAACTGGCCTAAGGAAACCCAGAGAATGTAAGATAAGGAATCAAAATGAACTGGCCCACCTTATAGTATATACATTGTTTTAAAGATATGATAAAACTGGGAGATATTCTGTTAAAGGTTGTTAGTCAGATAAATGCAATTGATTGTGAAAAAGTTAATTAAATTAAGCTGGGCCATTTATCTCACCTACCATGAGTCCCAAGAATGTGATGTGATTGAGATCAAGGTTTGCATCTGCTCCAGTTACTGCTGTGAGCTTTCCGGCCATCTCTAGGAGACAAAATGAAATGAATAAGGTTATATAGTTGAGGCCTCTATCTTTTACCCCTTAAAACTCATCAATATGTAACCCCCTGAGGAGTGAGCTTTCTCAGTTTGTATACCAGTCCTTCACTCATGTGAGGGTCATAGTTCAGCGTGTTATGTAAAAGATCCCAGACATCGCTCCTCATCTTCCCTACCAAAGAGAAGACAACATACAAGATTCTGAGGCTATAAGTGGGGGAAAAGAAACAAGAGCAAAAAGCAGGGCAGAAAGCTACACACACACACACACACACACACACATACACACACACAAACACACACACATATAGGCACACATAATACATCACATATGCAATGTATATACATAGATATGTATATTTGTATGTATCAGGGTGTGTTAGGACAATGTAATAAGAATGAAATCGCTCAGAAATATTTTACTCTGCCGACAAAATGTAGTACCTTTGAAGATATACATTTCTGTCCTGGATGAAAACTGAGTTGAGGAGAGAGAATTTCAAAAAAATATTTTACATAAAATTCTAACTGCAATTGCTTTCTAGTCTCTTCAGACTGTCCTGACCCACCTCTTAAGCATTTATGATAATGAATTATCCACATTCATGTTTTGGATCATGCATCAACTCCTCTAAGCAACCCCACCTCATCTAAATGCTCTTCAGATCTACATAAATAATGGATGATAGATAAATAGATGTGCGGATAACTGGTTAGATAGATGGATAAGTGGATGGTTGTCATCTTTCTGGTCAAAGGAAATAATTTTGTCATAAAAATAAAAAATAAGGCATTATACATAAATACCCAGCACCCTAATTTTATTTTATGGTTCCATTACAATTATACACCATAGTGAGGTTCAATGTGCTAGAAAATATTCATGCACACAGCTCTCTCTGTGTTTCTTTCCACATCCCACCTCACCTTCTCCTCTCCCCGCCCTCCCCACATGAGTCACCAAGGTTGGTAATAATACTCTCACATATTGCCATAGTACTATTTGAATGATTTCCTTCCCCACTCTTCTTCCCTCTTCCCCTCCCTAACTCTCAGCTATAACCTCATTTAACTACTCTACAGATCTCTCCCTGCATTATTTAAAGTCCCTTATGTTTTCTATTTCCTCTTTAGCTTCCACAGATGAGAGAAAACATACCAACCTTGACTTTCTGAGACTGACTAATCTCAGAATAATATTCTCCAGTTCCATCCACTTTTCTGCAAACAGCATAATTTTGTTCTTTTTTTTGCGGTACTGGGGATTGAACCCAGGGGCATTCTACCTCCGCGCTACACCCCCGGCCCTATTTTTTTATACTTTATTTTGAAACCAGGTCTCACGAAGTTGCAGAGGGCCTCACTAAGTAGAGAGAGAGAGAGAGAGAGAGAGAGACAGGGAGAGAGAGAAAGCTAAGGCTGGCCGCGAACCCGGATCCTCCGGTCTCCGCCTCCCAAAGTACTGGGATTACAAGCGTGCGCCACCACGCCCGGCTTATGATTTTGTTCTTCTTTATGGCTGAGTAAAATTCCATTGTGTTTGTAGAACACATTTTCTTTATTTATTCATCGGTTGACAAGCACCTGGGTTGGTTCCATAATTTGGCTATTGTGAATTGTCCAGCACCCTAATTTTATCAAATACTTCCTCATTACCCACTTTTTTGTTCTTCAAATGCAGTATACCATGTGGAACTCCTTTCTTCTTAAAGCGTATCAAAAAAGGGTTTGGGGGAAATCAATCTTTTTTAATTCAAGAAATATTGAGCAGCCTGCACAACCCCTACACAAAGAAAGAAGAGATCAAGTGATGCTATTATCAGTGCACTTAAACATCACCACTAAAAATGAGACACTGATGAGACAGAGTTTAAGAGCTGTTCCCTTAACACCATTCTAAAATAGTTGATGTTATTTCATTTTTTTTTCTCCTCTGAGCTTTCAAAATACTCATGCTGAGACACCGAGATTGTATTCAGTTTGTGAAATTAGTGACATAAAGCTTCTCCAGCCACCCCTATTATCTAGCACAAAGACGCCAAAGCAGAATTGAAATCCTATTATATATATTGCATTAAATTGGTTCCCAGCAGGGCATCTTAATTAAGATGTGCTTATTACCTGGGTCCAGATTAAGTGGCATGGACTGTATCATAGTCTTTATAATCAGACAGAAAGCAGGGTTAGCCCAGGCCCTGATTTGCTAATGAAGGCTAATGGTCCATTGCATTCATGGTACAGTGGTGGTGGGGGACTTTTTAATACCATACCAGACACTGTTTTAATTTAACGCTAAGAATGCACATAACCCTATTGCCCTTTCTTAAGTAAATACTTCTAGGACTTTAAACATTATTCTCCTAAAGAGAAATTTGCATTAGACCCTCACTTTATGCTATGTGGCGATAATGTGGTTCTTCTACTAACCCAGCAAGATTGGAATTGTTTCCTAGTTTGACTCCTCTCCTTTCTATGGTATCCCTTCTCAAATACCCACAATATAACCCACCCATATATACCGTCTTCTGACAAGTCTTCAGCTCCCCTTTCCCCTATCCAGAATCCCCAGAGCAGCAAATCTACCAGCAGCAAAGCTATTTATAATGATGTAGCATGAGACAGACTCTGATCCTCATGGTCCAATATGGCTGAGAGATTGAATGCCAAAGTTCCAAGAGGCTTTTTATATGTCCATTTGATAATAGAGGAGAAAAAAATATTATTTCCATCTAGGCGATCCATACAAACGTGTAATTTTGTGATGTCTTCTCTCTTATTTTCTTTTTTGGTTGGCTAGAAAATTCTATATTTCTACCTGATATATACCTGGATGCAAAGGAAGGTAGGAAGTATCCTATTTGAGTAGAGAAAGGAGAAAAATTAGCTGACAAAGTAGAAAAACATTTTGTCATCCAGGTAGATGCCTTCTGGTTCATCCTCATTGACCTATGAGTCAAATCTTACAGAGTGACCCAGTTTTTTTTAACTCTTTTTGAGTGATTAGGAAACCTATATCTGAATTAAGTATTCAGCTAGATAGCAAAGATCCTATGAAATAGTTCATCAAACACCTTGAAAATCAGCCTTGCTAAAAGAGCCAGCATAGTTACATAAATATTTGATGAAGGGGACTCAGTTATTGATGCTGCAATAATTATACAAATTGTAATGGTAATCCTCGCTATCAATAATACCTTTAGAGGAAATGGCATTATATACTTCACTCACAGAGAATAATAACAATATTAATATAGTACCGACGCTTGGCAAGTCAGTATCTCCCAAGCTGGGCTCACTTGGCAATCAGGACAGCAAGGAATCTTAGCAAACATATTTTTTTGGCTGTCGTTCACTTACTGGAGTGTCAGAGAATATTTGGCATTTAATGTTATGCAAAGTGTTGTTCCCGCTTGATTGTTGTATACTATATAAGCCTTGGAGCATGACGTGAAGTAATTTAACAACTGGAATAACAGGCATTTGGGACAAAACTAATTTCATAGGAAGGCTGATCACAGACACTCGCGTTGTTCATAAAAATGTTACCTTGTCATATAATACAAAGTTGAAGATCGAGTAATGGATGGAGAGAAGAAGCTTGTGAGAAAATCTTCGTTCTGATGACTCTAAGTCCATTGTTCACGATAATGTTATCTTAGCTCTAAATACCAAGATGTGCTTCCATCTTTATTTCTCTTTCTTCCCAGTTTCCAAGAAGTGGGCAATTGAATTTGTACGTTTTTCTGTATTTTAATGAGATCTGTTTTATGCTTAGATGTCACCGGGCAGCTCTTCACTTCTCCCTGGTCATCAAAAGAATGGGCTGAAAGAGTCTCAGCAGCATATCAGATAAGGAACAAAGACATGTGAGAGCAAAAGTAATGAGGCAGAACATGAGCCACAGCCACTTCTGATCATGGGAATTGTTATAGTTAGATATAAAATGTCCCCTAAAGAGCTCATTTATTAATGTTTGGAGTTGATACAATTGAGTCATGAGGGTTTAATCCAAGAAGTGGATAAATCCATTGTAATGGATTTGCCTGGGTGGTACCGTGTAGGGTGTGGCTGAAGGTGGTCCCTGGGTGTGTGGCCCTGGAGATTATATATATGGTTCCTCCTCCCCCAGCTCACTGGGTCTTGCTTCCAGCCTCTATGATGTGAGCACAGTCCATGTGCTCTCCTTTTCTCCACTTCCTGTCCCCATGCCCTGAGATCTGTGGTCTCCGGCCTCACATGGACTGAACCCAAAACCATAAGAAAAATGAATCTTCTTTCCTCTAAGTTACGTGGTCAGTCTTTTAGATTATACCTGCAAGGATGCTGATGGATACAGGAATATATTTTGTTTTCCTAAATAATTGATACAAGTATATTCTCAGGGATCTGTCCCCCGTTATCCTCGCAGTCCTAGAGTCGCCACCCTATGGTGTCTGGTGAGGTAGAGGAGGTTTTATCTCAGGATCCTCCAGTTTCACCCACTTTGTTCATCAACACACTGCCTCCTACCTCCTGAATGTGACGCTTGTCACTGTCAGGAACTGTTCAGCATCGTTAGAACTGTGACAATGATAGATTCCTGAGTCTTCTGTCCAGAGGTGAGCACAGGACTGAGTGTTGAGATAAGCCACATTTCCCTTTATTGCCCAACATTTTCCTTCTTCAAAAATATGCTGGTATTTTTTAATTCAGTGACTCCTTAGAGCATAAAACCTATAGACTCTAATTTCCAGAAATATTCTCTACGTACCCACTGACCACCATACCCCTTCACAACAACCTAGTTCATACCACCACCATCTTTAACCTATGTTATTGTAGTAACCTAGTAACCTTGCTTTTGACTTTCCTATTTTCCCCATTGTACCTTTTTTTTTTTTTTGCGGTACCAGGGATTGAACCCAGGGGCATTCTTCCTCTGGGCTACACCCCCATCCCTATTTTTTTTATTCTTTATTTTGAACCAGGGTCTCGCTAAGTTGCAGAGGGCCTCACTATTTTCAATGATCCATCCAGCAGTCAATGTGACCTTTGAAAATCAAATAAGGTAAGTCTACCATTGAATGTAGAATAAAATAAATGCATATTTACATTTTAAACTGTGTTATATATAGGTACATAATGAATCTCTCTCTCTCTCTCTCTCTCTATATATATATATATATATATGTATATGTATTTATATATGAAAAACATTGTACACATAAGGAGACAAGGTCCAGATATTTAGTCTGATTTATTCATTTTAATAATTCCAAGTAACTAGATCAGTTCCTAGAATGTTATAAACTAAATATGCATTTATTGAACTAATTAATTAATGATGGGGTATTTAACATCCTTGGGTTTTTAGACTTCATAGAAAGTCATACATATTTTCCTCAGGATTTGATCTTATACCATGTGTCTCTTGGTATTAATTTAGTTCCAAGACAAAACAAAACCAAAACCCAAGGGTATCTGTCTGTAGAATAACTCACAATGGGTATTAGGGTTGTCTGATCCTTATAAAACTGCATCATAGGTATGAATACTCTAGGTATCCAACTTCCCAGAGAGCAGTTTAATCACACACAGACACACTCAGTCTCACAAATTAAAACATACACTGAAAAAGAATTTTTTGGTTTTAGTTGTTGTTTTGGTACTGGGGATCGAACCCAGGGGTGTTTTACCACTTGACCACACTCTCAACCCTATTTTATTTTATTTATTTATTTATTTTTTTTGCGGTACCAGGGATTGAACGCAGGGGCGTTCTACCTCTGCGCTATGCCCCCGGCCCTATTTTTTATACTTTATTTTGAAACCGGGTCTCACGTAGTTGCGGAGGGCCTCACTAAGGAGTGAGAGAGAGAGAGAGAGAGAGAGAGAAAGAGAGAGAGCGAGCGCTGAGGCTGGCTGCGAACCCAGATCCTCCGGTCTCCGCCTCCCAAAGTACTGGGATTATAAGCATGCGCCACCACGCCCGGCCTATTTTATTTTTGAAACAAGATCTTGGTAAGTTGCTGAGGGGCTCACTATGTTTCTGAGGCTGGCCAAGAAATGGCCATCCTCCCGTCTTAGCCTCCCAAGTACTGGGATTACAAGCATACACCACCAAGCCCTGCTGAAAAGACAAATTTTAAACAACAGTAAAAGTAACACAATAAAAGAAGAAAAGCTCCTAAACTGCCTTACGATTTGTAAAACACTCCTCTATGATGTAGATACTACTAAATGTTACCCTTATTGTGTTTATCTTGGGTCTGCAGAGAATCATAACACACCCAAAGCTGAGAGATATACAGCACTCTTTAGCTGCTTTTCCCAGCAATTAAAAAAACTAGCTAAAGGTATGAAACTATATCCAGTAAGATTACACTTCCATTTTTAACACAGAACCATCTTCTTTCTCAAATTCAGTTAGG
This sequence comes from Glis glis, assembly GCA_004027185.1. Lineage (NCBI taxonomy): Eukaryota > Metazoa > Chordata > Mammalia > Rodentia > Gliridae > Glis > Glis glis. The sequence goes on along the minus strand of PVJS01016531.1, from coordinate 17,551 downwards.
GAAAGATGTTTCTTCAGTACCAAGTAGAATATCAATGTTCTGTCCGCCTTTGTCATGTTTTAAAGGAGACACAGTACTTACATTATTAGAAAGAAATGATTCTTTGGTCAGGAATCTGGATAATCTTACTCAGTTGAAGAAGCACATTAGAAGAGGTCTTTTGATAAATTAGATAGTATACACAAGAGACTTGAATACTTGAATAATAAATAGAATTTCTTTGATTGAAGTTTGTGACATTATCTTTCTGTGATCTTTTGAGGAAAACTACTTCTCGAAAGCAGTCTTAGGAGCTGGGCATGGTGTCACATGCCTGTAATCTCAGTACTTGGGAAGCTGAGACAGGAGGATTGCAGGTTCAAGCTCAGTCTCAGCAACTTAGTGAGACCCTGAGCAACTTAGCAAGACCCTGTTTCAAAAAAATAAAATAAAACAGGCTGGAGGTGTAGTTCAGAGGTAGAATGTCTCTGGGTTCAATCCTCAGTACGAGGAAAAGGGGTGGGGGGACTTAGTCACATGATATTTATGTGTGATTCATAATACTGGTTTTCAGAAGTTGCTTTTTCCACTGTATGCCTGATCTCAGATTCATGGACTTTATTTCCTATATCTACTTTATTTTTTAATAGCACCTTTCTATGGCCCATTAATTCCACTTTTGACACCTTAAAATAAGATAAAAAATCAAGAACATAGTTGCTCCTGCCTAGTCATCGAGTCTTCTGCATGATTGATGGAAGGACAGAGCTGTTCGTATGTGCTTCGCAGAAATCAGGTTTGTGCTTCACGAATCCAAAGATTGAAAGTCAAGAAGGGGCCTGTGATTCATAGGGCATGGTGGTAGGTGCTTGGATGAAGATAAAAAAGTGGTAAAATGTAGAAGCAGCCAAAATAGGGAGAGACCGTAAGAACATTGAGGACCAATCAACTGCAAGAATATTAAACATTTTAGAGTTATTTTGAATAAAAATTACTGCTAATATTACAGGACTTCTGTCACTCCTAATGCCATTCATTGTTCATTTGCAACTTAGAAAGAAATAGAATTTAATTATATAGGAGGAGATATCTGGATAGCACTAAGCATTTTCTTATATTGCTGATGTTTCCTATTAGCTTTAAAAAATGCATGGCAATCTTGTTTGACAGATGTGCTAACAGAGATGGATGTGACATTACATTTGGGGTTTTGTTGTAGTTGCTGTTTTGGATGAATATAAATGCAGCTCTATGTGACTGATATCCTAAACCTTTACTATTCAGTGATTTTATAGATTTCATGGTAAGATAAATCCAATTTTATGTAAGATTTTTAGGTTGTTTGTCTTGTTCTATGAAAATGCTGTACAGAGATTCTAGTTCTAACACATTTTTTTGACAATGGGCAAGACTAGGAAAACTTAGGACTCAGTCTAAAAGGCCTGAAAAGGGGTGAATTCTGTGAGTCTGGGGCCGTATTACTGAGAAATGCAGAATAGGTTTCTTGGAAGGAAACCTGTGGTGGGGAGTTGCATGCACAAGGTTTATTGGGGAATGCTTTCAGGAATTCCACCTGTAAGAAAGTGATGGAGGCAGATTTGTGCAGTTCTATAGAGAAGTTGCAATTGAGGTCTTAGAAAACCCTACAGGGAGCTCTGAAGCAGGACTGTCTCTTTAGAACTGTCCAACTCTGAGTCAAGGCAGCTGGGCCATTGCACCTCCGCATTGGCCAAGCATGACCTGTGGCTGAGAAAGTGCCCCATGAGGGATACAGTGATGATCTATTGACAACCAATGCTGCCTGGAGATGAGATATGGAGGATAGGATCCTGAGCAGGGGTCTGGGCAGAGCACCAAGGATCTACCATACTCTGCCTGGGTCTGGAAACGTAGAACCAAAGGAATGAGTGAAATCAGAATGCATATAGAATAATGAGTTTGAAATATGGAGATATAAACTTTTCTTAAAGTGCCATGTTACATACATTCATAATTTTAACTATAATGAAAATTTGCAGTTGTTTTTGACATGTAAAATTATATATATTTATGAGGTGCCATGGGTTTTTTCAATACACATGCACATTATGTAATGTTTAAATCCGGATAAACCTACCTATCTCCTCAAATCTTTGTTCTTTATTTGTGATGGAAAACACACAAGTCCTTCCTTTTAGCTTTATTGAAATGTTCAGTACATGATTATTATTAATAGTTATCCTACTGTTCAATAGAACACCAGAAATTATTTCTCTTAACTACATAGTACCTGTTGACACACTTTTCCCTGTCCAAACTTCTGAATGAGAGATGAATCCAGAAAGGTCTACAGCAGAAACAATAAAGAGCCAAGGATTTTTAATAAAACAGAGAATACTGATGAAATCTTTATCAGGGTAACTTAGGTGACTTACAGAGGACGGTATCTTGACTGCAAGATTTCATATCAATTACTGTAATGCCATATTAGGCCAATAGGGGATCTGTTTTAATGGCCCAAAGATGGGTTAAAACCAGATGTGTCATTCCTGAAACAATGAAAGCTGATTTTATCTTTGTTAATACCAAAAGGCAAAATATTTTTGTTTGCTATCAGAAATAAGTATTTCCATCTTGAAAATACAAACATTTAAAGGAGAAAAGAATGACTAAAGTTAAACTTTGATCAGGGGTCAGGGTACAAAACCTGTAGCTTCCAAAAGTCATTTTAAGGGTCCTCAAAATTTGCACTATTAGCCGGGTGTGGTGACGCATGCCTGTAATCCCAATACTTGGGAGGCTGAGACAGGAGGATCACAGGTAGAGCCAACCCTCAGCAACTTAGCAAGACCCTGCTTCAAAATAAAAAATAAAATAAAATAAAAGAGGACTGGGGGTGTATCTCAGAGGTAGAACACCCCTGGATTCAATGGCTCAATCCTGAGTAACCCCCCACACACATACCCAAGAGTAGTACTTTTGACATTACTGACCAGATATTTCTATATTGTGGGACATGTTTCATGTATGGTAGGATGTTTAGCAGCATCCCTGGACTTTACCGCATAGATGCCTAGAGCAACCAGCCCAAAATCATGACCTAACCCTAACCCAAAAATGCCCATAAGTATTATAAAGTGGCCACTGAAGTGCAACACATCTCCAGTCAAGAGCCAATTTCGTTTCATTTAAATAATACTCCAATTTCCTTTCATTTGGGTTAGCATTATCAACCACTCTGGTTAGCCCACAGCTGAAGTGTTTCTGTGGATGTAAGAATTTCAATGCTAAAACCAGGAAAATTCTCAGGCAAACATCTCAAGTTGGTCACACTAATTGGGCTGTGCTGTGTGTTATTATAGCAGCTTAAATAAAACACAGCAGAATTGTCTCGGAAAAAGTTTTCTCTAGCACCTAAGATGAGATTCTAATTTCTTCAAGACAGTGTTGTGGCGATAAACTGAATTCTTTTTTTATATACATATAAAAAGTGAATTTGATGTAATTTTAGCAAATCTGGTAAAAGGTATTTCACTAAAACTTGACCATATGTGAAATGGATTATATTATTTTTCACTTGCAAGGAAACCATGAAATTCAACTAAGTAAAATGGAATTATGTTTTAAAAGTCTTTAAGAGAGGATGATTTTCACACATAAGTTTAACATTCAAAATCCACACACTTAAATAAAATTAAAAGCCCAATGATTTATAATTGCATTTTCAGCCAAGGTTTCTAAAAATAAAATTGCATATTTATCCAATCCACTCATTTGTTTCAGTAAATTAAAAAGGTTGAAAAGAAAATGATTTACTCAAGGGCACAAAGTTAGCATTAGGCTCTCAATATGCTGGCATTCTAAATATAGTAATGCAAACTAATTGAAAATTTACTAGTGAGAGAAAAACTAGGTTAAATATTGTCCTTCTTGCTGAAAACTCATTGTCTGATTCCCTAAACAAATACTTATTGAAATCCTACTGTTTGCTAGGATCACTTAAGTGTTGGGAGCAAATGTTCAATAATATACTTTCTGTGCATAATAGTAACTTTGATAGCATTAGTAAATCATTGATTGCTATGCATTGGGATATGTGCAAAGATTAATGATAATTATTATTACAATAACCCTTATTGATCACTGACTATGTGCCGGGCTTATGTTCAATGCATTTGCGTTCTTTTTCCTCTAACACTCACACTAACCTTACAAAGTAGATATGAACACTATGTAGATTTTCTATATTAAATTATATATATGGAACCCAAGGTTTTGTAGGTAATTTGTTGAATGTGACATGATTTGCAAATGATGAGGACAAGAACTAGATTCCAACTCTTAAAGGTATGCTCTGAACTGTCATTCTGAGCTCTGATAAAACACTTTATGATTTCTAGTTCTTTGCTGATCACAATCTGTTCATGTTTTTATGGGTGATATTATAGCAGGGTATAGTATGTGTATAATAATCTTCTGTAGATCTGCTAAATTAGTCTCAGTTTCTTTATCTATGAGTCAAAAAGTACGGGCACCCTAAGAAGCATTATTTGTACTATTTGCCCACGAATGAAAAAGATCCAAAGAAATGACTTGCCCAGGTTCACAGAGCTTGTAACTAGGAAACTTAGAGCTGGAATCCTGATATCTTACTCCTGAATCCTGTTTCATTAAATAATGTGCTTCCTAAGGTTGTGAGGTGGGAGAAAGGCCTGTAGCCAGAAAAGCAGATCAATTTGCATCCTATTTGTGTGGGTTTTGTGTGTGTGTGTGTGTGTGTGTGTGTGTATGGTTTCCTTAATGTCTTCTCCCTGGACTATCAATGGAAATGGAAATGCTGTGGAATAAGTAGCAAACAAAGTAAATCTCCCATGAGCAATAACATCCCTCTGCCCTCTGGTTGCTGTTTATAATCAGGGTAAGTCATGTCCAAAGTACAAAACTGGAAATGCTTTCCAATGGAGCTTCTTTACTTCCTCCTTATTCTTGCTAGGAAATATTAAGACCCTATTTTTAGAAAACATATTTGTTGCATGAGTCTGATTGTACCCTCAAATATAGTTGCTTGTTTGGGTTTTTTTTTAAATAACTTTGAAGGGTAATCAAGATTCTCTGTGATTCTCCCAATTTCTCAACTGGGTCTTCATAAGAGAGGGAGGGGAATGAACCCTCCTTTGTGCTTCACAAGTCACGGTTCATGGAACATTTCTTCAGAGTAGATTATTAGATGAACAAGGCACTGTTTATCTTCTTTGTCCATCTCCTGACTTAGCCTCTGGAGTCTACTACTTTGTCTACCTCCTGACTCTACTACTTCTTGTAGAGTAGAAACCCTGTTATCATGTCGTTGAATATTTGCTGGCTTTTCAAATTTTTATTTTTGTCCCAGTGCATTTTTTAAAAGCCAATCATAGCCAGGCATGATGACACACACCTGTATTCCTAGTACTTGGGAGGCTGAAACAGAAGGATTGCAGGCTTGAGGCCAGCCTCAGTATCTTAGGAAGACCCTCAACAACTTAGCAATATCCTGTTTCAAAATATGAAGTAAAAAGAGCTGTTGTACTTGGAGGTGCAACACCCCTTGGTTCAATCCCCAGTGCCAAATAAATAAATAAATAAATAAATAAAAGAGTCAACTACAAGGAACAAAGCTCTAGAATATATAGTTATAAAATAAGAGCATGTATTATTTGTGTTGAGGTCTGGAGTTTGACTCATTTCCTTTGTCTTGAATCCCAGCAAAGTCATGGGCACATTCTGAGTGCTCAGAAGACATCAGTTACGTGAGAATGAAGTGGATTGCATGCATCACAACAGAATCAATTGAATTTTCCATATTTTATAATTTCAACTACTGTGCTTCCTCCCCAGTGTAGCTCAGACACTGATCAGAGACACTTTGCATCTCAGATAAACTTTGCATCTCTATCAGAAGTTTTATTCCCTCTCCCAGGGACTGCAATGTGGAGCAGTATAGACATGAGCTTGTGTTTCCTTCCTCATTCTCCATGGTTACTCCTTCAGTGAAGACACCGACCCTCTTTGCCCATCTGGCTCCATGTTCTATGCTTGTAAAATTTCCTGGTAGACTTTCCTTTCCACATCTATGGCTCAAGCAGTATCTGGTCACAACCTTATCCGCACTCATTTGGTTTTATGATGAGAAACCATTCGGAAAATTTCCAACTTCAGAGCTTTCAAGAAGAAAAAAAAAAGAAAGCTCCTCAGTTTGAGCATGCTGTACATGTGAAAAATGCAGCCATCTTGCATTTCCCCCGAATTCTCAGCACCAATTCTGCAGATGGCACCATATGTGCTATTTTATAAACTCTGTTTTATTTAGTTAAGGTGTTTGTGCTTAAATACAAAGCAGAGCAATTACTATTTGAGCTCTTAAAATATAAATATAAAAGCAGGGTTTTGTATTTTTAAATATTCGGAAAAGAGAATACATTGACATCTATATTTAAAAATGGAAAGGAAAAGAATGGAAAGAAAACAATCACTCATTATGCGTGTCTCTCACTGGATTATTTTTTTCTTCTCTTGAAGCATTCCCGTCCCTCTGTCAACCTCCGCTGAAATGTCTATCCCCGTCAATTGTCTGTCACTGCTAATGTCATTCTTAAAAAGACGAGCAAACTTTCTGAGTGACATTGTAACTTCAATCAATTTGCATTTCTGCCACAGTGGAAATTATTTTTTGAAAACTTCTGCATCCTTCCTAGGCTCTTTGAGGCCTTAATTGCCCAGAATGTCACTTGATCTATAAACTTTCCACACATGGTTTGGTTTGAAAGAAGCCTGAGTGAGCATACAGAGATTTCTTTCACAAGACACTTTAATTCAAGTTCTAAAATCTTGTCTGATGTACATTATTATGGGGTATTAAGAAAACATATTGACATGGTCTATTGAATTATTTTTCAATACTCCAGATTCTTGGGAGATAGGGCACAGACAGATTTTTAATCCAAATTGGTTTACAACCATGGATTTCCTTTTACCAATCCTATAATCTCAGGTCTTTCACATCAACTCTGTTAATCTTGAGTTCTACTTTGCAACACTGGAGATCCAAATGACTAACTTTTAATTTAATTTAATTTAATTTAATTTTACTTTATTGTGGTACTGGGGGTTGAACCCAGGGGCAGTCTATCTTCAAGCTACACCCCCAGCCCTATTTTATTTTTTAATTTGAAACAGGATCTCCCCAGGTTGCTGAGCGTCTTGCTACATTGCAGAGGCTGCCCTCAAACTTGTAATCCTCCTGTCTCAGTCTCCCACATACTAGGATTACAGGCGTGTGCACCATGCCCGGCTAACTCAGTTAATCTTGGTTTCCACTTTGCAACACTGAAGATCCAGATGTCTAACTCGAAAGGCTATTGTGATGATTAAGTATAAGGGCACTTCATGATTCACACATTGCAGGCACTCAATCAACTCAGCTTTCCTTCTCTTTATGCCTGTCTCTGAGAAAAGTTTATAAAATCTCTTCAAAGGAGCTCAAAATGTGAAACCTGGGTACAAGTCATGAGTGTAGTGATGAAGGTCCCTGACTACCGTTATCAAGGTCTGATTTAAAATATTCTGCTCACTCTCTTGACATAATATGCATTCTTGTCATACTTTCTAGGTGTGCCATCCTTCAAACTCCCTGACTTAGTCTTTCTGTTTCTTATACTCTTCCTTCCCTCCCTCCCTTACTTCCATCTTTCCTCTGAAAATATTTGTAGGAAACTGACCACAAACAACATATGGGGTGGTATTTACACTTGTCAGACAAAGAAACTGAGTTACAGAGAGGTTTAGGAACTTGTTCAACTCTACCCAGCCAGAAAAGGCCAGAGCCCAGCATGTCAGTCTGTGTGGTCTTTCTCTGCCCTCAGCTGCTCTATAGCAATATTTCATAGCCATCCTATTAATTTCTCTGATCGAATGACACTAAACCTGCACTTTTGTTTCCCTCTTAGGGAAGGGCTAATTCCAAGCCTAATAGGAGCTATTAACATTCTCATACAAGGTTCTTTTAAAATGTAGGAATGGCTTTGAGATTAATTTCTTTTAAAGCAAACTCGAACTAGCTTTTCTATTGATGCTGTGAAGAGGAAAATAGTCTTGCCCAAGGTCGATAAAGAATTGAAAAGCGAGGTTAATAATAAAAGCAGAATTAGAAGTGGTTTCAGTGGTGATATGTCATGTGCAAGCCTATAAAATAAATAGCAATTATCACATTAGAAAAATGAGTCTCTTCGAATGGGAGCTGTTTCTGACAACTCCATCTCCATTCCACTCTCCTCCGGCTTGCTCACTTTGCGTCTCTTGTTGAATAAATCAATCCGTGATACTCCCAACCTTTATGCTTAAGATGAAAGCTATTTTGTTCCATAAAAACTCAATAACTAGACATAAATCCCTGCCATTAAAAAAGCACCCCCTACATATTGGCTTAGTGTATTAGCAAATATTTTCTGTATTATACTTTGTGCATGGTGCAAAGATTGTTTCCTTATGTACATGATACCTATAATAAACAATAAATTCTCAATGAATGGTAATGGATATTATGTATAACATTATTCATATTAAGTGCTTATTTTGTATTATTTCTCTGAATCATTAACAATGGTCCTATGAACCAATTATCAGTATTGCCATTTTACACATCCAAAATAGAAGTTGGTGAGGTGTCATGACATCTCCAGTTTTGAAGTACTGTAGATTGACAAAGAAGGAGTTTTAACTCAATTTTTCAGGGATACCTGGTCTTAATCCTAAGTGCTTCTCACCGCCCTAAATTTGTCAGATTGTATATCTACATATAAATGATATGGTGACCAAGACCAAGGGTAGAAAGTCACAATTAGCCTTTCCAAAGGCCCATTATTTCTGAATTTTTCATTATCAGATGAACGCGTCTTTCTGAACAGTAATTATCTCCACTTCTATGTCATTTTAGTCAAGTACATAAATTTGACTGCTTCTTGAGTTCATTACAATGGACTTATTTATTTGTTCCCAGAAATCACATGCAATGCTAACTTCCTATCTATAGCAGAATTGTAGCTCTCCAACAGAACAATTCCCTGCCCAAGCTCATTCGCCACTGGGTGCCTTCGTATCCTAAGGTCCACCACTAGAAAAACCCCTCTGCCTTTCATAATACTGATGGAGGCATTGTTGTAAATAATGTGACTCTCTGCTAATGTCTCAAGTGCAGTGACATGTTACCTCACCAACCAACACAAAAGGCTTGGCCAGTGCTCAACAGCTAGCTTGCCACTTAAACTGAATCCTTTCTACAGAACAACTGGTCTGCAGGCTGGGTAGGTGAGAAAAAGTGATAGGAATATCTGACTCCTTGATGTGACTGTGGAAGTCCAAGTTCATTCTCACTTGTAATTGCCACAGGGTCTGTCTCTACCTGGGGAGGCTTGGAGATCACTGGAGCAGTTACATGTGGAACCTAATTATATGAGAAAGCCCATTTCTGGAAAAGCACTCAGCCAAAGCTATAGCATCTAGACCTGAGCCTCTCAAAGTGCAGTCCCCAGACCAACAACATCAGCATTACTTGTGTTCTCATTCAAACCAAATTCTCACATCCCATTCAGGACTTACTGACCCAGAAGCCCTGAGAGTTGGGCTTGAAGATATGTCTTTCATAAAGTTCCCCCAGCTGATTTTGATGCATACTAAATTCTAAGAACTAAATTGTAATGCAATGCTTATCAAAATATAGCTGCCTTATAAATCACCAAAGGAAGTTTGGAAGGTATAAAAAGTGAAGAAACTATCAGGAGATATAGCCCAAGCACTTATTAATTTCCATGTTTCTTGGTTTCTTGTTGGTTAGATGAATTTAATGAGTAGAGTCAAAGCCTAAAGATTAAGGGTGAAGGCTCTGAAATTCGATAGACTTATTTTCGTTTTTTTTGAATTTTTATTTTATTTATTTATTTTTTAACGTGCTTTAATTGGTGCATTGGAGTCTCACATCACAATGAATATCTATTTGAAGTTAATATACATGCACACAGCTCTTAGTGTCCTCCCCCTGCCTCCCCCCACCCATATGAAGTACCGAGAATGATGTTGGTATATTCTCACATGTACATATTGTTTATGATAGTAATTCCACTGATAGACTTGTTTTCAAATCCAAATCATGTCTTACCTCAGGCTTTAACCCTGGACTTCTCTCAGTCACCACTCTCCTTATTAAATGAGATTTAAATTCCCAATAGTTTTAGCCCAGGTCATGTGTCAGGCATGGGATAATTGTTTTGCATGCCTCTCAGACCTTTATGAGGGAGGTACTAATCCTAGTTTGCAGATGAGATAGCTGGGGCACAGATATATTAAGTAACTTTCTCAGTCATTCAGTGAGTAAGTGATGGATCTAAGATATGAATACTGGCTTCTCGACCTCAGAAACTGTGGTCTGAGATGTTACTTGGCAATAATCGGAACACTCCGCAGGTACCAGCATGCACTGGTTCTTTGCGTCCTTACCAAACTTCAAGGCCCATATCTCTTCCTACTTTCTTACATGTTCTCTAGCAGAATAACATTGAGCTGATTGACTTTCCTGGTAACCCTGCTTTGTAGAAACTAATCACTTCTTTTTTCCCCTCACTCCCCAATAAAGAAAGAGGGGGAGAGATTATTTTAACTTAAGAAGGGAAAATAAGGAAAACAAAGAGAAAATATGATTTCATGAAAGACTTTACGGCTTCCAAATTTGAAATGTAGGAGAAATGTAAAGCTCCGATGGTGTTTTATTCATTGTATACTGCCCTCTAATCTTTCCTAGGGTTTTTTCCATCCCCACCAAATTCTTTTGCTGCTTTGTTTTGGTTTTCTTTATAAAATACAATCATCACAATTTACAGTTAGGAGGCAGGTTTAATGTAAGTAACAAAATATGACTCTATTTGAAAAAGATGTTTTTTAGTAACATTTTTTTACTAAGCAGCTGGCATAGTGACAGAAACATCAGAAGCTGGGTAGTATTTCTATCTTTGTCCTACTATACATATATTTTACCAATAGGCTATGGATGGCTACTGGTACTCTGTCACTGAAGGGTTATAGCTGGACTCAAAAGAATTAGTCTGAGTATGATTTGAAAGAGCAGTACAAGAAAAAATACATGTTCTAGAAAAAGATGAAATGTATTGAATGTTTACAATGTACCATTCACTCTTCTATGCTCCTGCCACATGTAATCTAATTTGATCCCCTTGAAATATTATGAGAAATCGCTATTATTATTCCCATTCTATAGAAAGTTAAATAATTTCCCCAAGGCAATTCAGTAAGTGACAGAAGTAGATGTCAAAATCAGGCACTTTACCTTCAGATACCGGATTTTAAACTCTACATTATGTAGGCTCCTGAATATTATTTTCTACAGAACTCTGTGTTTCTTCTACTCTTTTTCCTTCGTTTAATTTACCAACAGGTTTTTTTTTAAAATGCCTATACTATGCTAGAGACTGTTGAAGGCTCAGGGAATACAGTACAGGGGGATATTATGATTATCCATATCTTAGAAAAACTTACAACACTGTTTTTAATATACTGAATTTGTTCTTCCCCATCATGTGGCAACTAAATGGTAAGTTATAATTGATGTTGAATACACATTCATTCAGTGAATAAATATGTGAGTAACTTCATGAAATGAACAAGCCAACTAGGGAGTAATTGACATGTCAACATGTGCTGCTGACATATACATCAATAAACGTGTTCAGCTCAGGCTTAGTCCTTCCATATCTGTTCCTCCCCATTTCCTTAGTACAGGAACCCTGACATTTATATAAGCTAGTGAAAACCAGACATTCAAAGTGCATTTCCTACTCTTCTATGAAGTAAGGTGCTATTATCTGAATGTACCTATTTCTCCAAAATGCGTATGTTGTAATTTGATCCCCAAGGTGGCAGTGTTAAGAGATGGGTCCCCTGGAAGGTGATTAGGCCTTGGGGGCTCCTCCTTTGTGAATGGAATTAGTGTTCTTATAAAAAATATTGAAGGGAAAATCCTAGATCCTCTTACCTTTTTGGTCCTCCTTCCATGTCTTCAGCTATGTGTGGACACAGCATTCTTTCCTTTTTATCCTTCTACCTTTTTCCATATGAGGACACACCCTCTAGGCGCCATCTTAAAACCATGAAGCAAGGTTTCTTCAGCTTCCAGAACTGTGAGAAAAAAATATGTTGCTGATAAATTACCCAGCCTCAGGTATTTTGTTATACCAGCAGTAACAAGACTAAGATACAAGGTCTGACTATGTAACTACTCTCAGTTAAATTAATTTGAAATGTAGTTTTTTCCTGGATATGGTGGCACTTGCCTATATTCCAGTTAATCAGGAAGTTGAGGCAGGAGAATTGCAAGTTCGAGGCCAGCCTAGATAATTTAGCAAGACCCTGTCACAAAATAAAATTTTAAAAGGACTTGCCTCGCATGCACAAGGTGAATACCATAAAAGGAAGAAAAGAAAGAAAGAAAAGAATCTAGTTCTATACACAATATCAAAGAATCATCCTTGTAGCAAGGAAAGCCATTTTTTATCCTTCCCTCTTTACTGATTTCTGGAATGCAGAGATGATAGTTGGAGAACAGGACAATGTAGAAGGACATAGATCCTGAAGGTTATGAAATTCTGTAATCTTCAGGTGAAAAACAAATTTCTATCTTCTTCAAACCATACTTATTTTTATTTTTTGTCACAAACCATTAATTCTAAACTTAATGATTTAGTGTTCAGATATAAATATGCATAAAGTGTTGTAGGAAGACTGGTGAGGAACCATCTAACTTAAAAGATGACTGGGAAGATTCCCAAAAGGTAGAGTCAGAAACTTGAAGAATGAGTAGTTTCCCAGTTTCCAACGTGAAGAAATTCATTCAGGACCAAATCATATGTGAAGGATTCAGTGGCTATCTATATCTCCAGGCCATTCCTTATTGATGACTCTTGATGTAGGGTCACATTAATTTAAATTTTATTCATTAAATATTTATTAAGCACCCAATTCAACATATACAAACTATGGGCTCAATATAAACCTACTATCTTTCATAACCTGGAGCCTGTCTCCCTCTTTAGCCTCACTTTTTGCTACAGAGCTGTCTCATACTTCATAAGTATTTAATTTGCTAGCAGAGTGATTTTCAACATACCATGCCCCTTCTGAACTCTGTGCTGTATCAGTTGTCCAGAATTCTCTTTTCTAGTTGCAAGATCTATCAAAACTCTGTCCATCTATGATCTTCCTCTTATTCTTCTCTTCCTTACCAAGGCAATTCTGGTGGGACTTAAAAGGTCAGGTCTGTGCAAGGTCAAAGTCTGCTGTATAGTATAGCACAAGATGTCAGAGTCCACAGAGGTGGAGGAGGGAATGCTAAATGAGCATGGGACATCTTATTGTGCCAGAAAGTAAGTAGGGACTAGCATGTGATGGAACATTCCAAAGGCACACAGAAGCTTCATGGATGGGCTCTCCCTGGCTGAATATGGGAAAATCTGAGAGTCAGAATAGGTAATCATGCTAGCAAATTACAGCTCCTTTAATAAAGTATGAAATATATAAAGCGATACTCTTACTTGAATGAATAAATAGGAAGTTTTATGAGAATCGGACTATGTGCTTACCTTCCATAACTCCCCATAAAAGACTCATTGTAAAAGGAAAACTAAGTCTATTTCCACCGAGAAGCCTGCTAGCGGCTGTCTTTAGTGATCCAAGTGAACATCCACCAACAACGGGAAAATCGAAACTGAGCTTTATGTGATGAGATATCATGAGAAGAATGCAGCTCCACCTCTGTCATTCTCTTGCTATGGATGCAGAGCTGGAATTGAATCATAGGAAATTAACAGATAAACCCCAATTGAGGAATATCCTCCAAAGTAACTGGCTTGTAATCATCAAACCTTGTCAGGCCACAAAAGGGGAAGGTAAGACTGAAGAATGGTTTCAGGTTAAACGAGAGTGAGGAGACATGAGACGAAACTCTATTCAGATGGCTTCTCTTCGCAAAAAAAGGATGCCTTTGAATCTATCAGCAAAAGTTGAGGGTCTGAAGATTCAATTGTAGTCAGTCCTCTCTATCAATGGGTTCTGTATTTGCAGATTCAACCAACTGTGGATCAAAAATATTCTGGATAATAAAATTTTGTCTGTACTAAACAGGTGCAGTTTTTTTGTTATTTCCTAAACACCACAGTGTAACACCTATTTACATAGCATTTATATTGTTTTATAAGTAATAGGGAGGTAGGCCTGTAATCCCAGTATTTGGAAGGCTGAGAAAGGAGGATTGCAGGTCCAAGGCCAGCCCCAGCAACTTATCAAGATCTTGTTTCAAAAATAAAACAAAATAAAAGTCTAGGGATGTGGTTCAGAGGCCCCTGGGTTCAATCCCCAGTCCTCCAAAAATTAAAAAACAATGAGTAATCTAGAGATGCTTTTAAGAATGTGTTTTGGTTACATACAGATATCACACCACATTATATAAGGAACTTGGGCTCTATGCATTTTGTTATCTGTGGGTGGTACTGAAACCAATGCCCTCATACAGAGTCAACTATATTAATATATCAGTGTTCACTTTCTGATTTAGATGTTTGTGCTGTGCTTAGGTAAGAGAATGTAGTTCTTACAGGCTTTGTACACAGAGATGTAAAAAGGAGTGTGATTGAACATCATGTCAGCAATTAACTCACACATACTTTTAGGCAAAATTTTAAATTCCACACCATGTCTTTACAGCTTTTCTGTAAGTTTGATATGGCTTTAAATTAAGCTAAGTAAATAGAAGGAAGCACAAGATAGCTACAGATGTCTTGTTCTTCTCTGTGCTTCTTTTGCACCCACTGCTGAAGCTGACCCTCCACCTGCCTTGATTCTGAGACTTAGAATAACTGCACAATGACTAAGAGTACTCCATGTAAATTCAGGATGATATGGGTTTTAATTTAACACCTGCTGTACATTTTATTTAGATGTGACTCTTGGCAAATTATTTATCTCCTTATGCTCAGTAACCTCTTCTATAAAAGAAAAAATGATAATAAGAGGGCTCTTTTAGGGTTGCTATAGAATTAGATTAGCTAATTGCGTGCCGAAGGACCCACACAGGGTGTGTCATGGCAAGCACTGAATATGTGCTCACTCCTCTAATTGACGTCTATGTTCCCGTATGTTCCTCAGTCCTTCCAGTCAGCTCACTGTTATCAGACAACTCGTGAACAGCAGGCCGGCCCTGGGACAGGGAACATGACTCCATGGCTTCCGCTTTGACTCGCCTCATCTACCTCTGGGTTTGACAGGTCAGAACCCCTCGTAGGATGGCAGGCACCCCAGCCGGTAACCAGAGTGTGTTTTTCATCTCTGCACTCATTTGATGCTTACAAGCTCCCTGGGAGATACCATTATGTCCATTTTACAGGTCAGAAAACAGATTTCAAGAAGTGAAAGATTTGTCCAATTCACTTAGTAACTCAGTGGCACTGCCTCAAGGCAACTCTTCTGGCTCAAGTCATATAATCTTCCCACCACACTGTGCATCCCTGTTTAACTGTGATTTCTAATCACTGTAAGTATGGCACCGATGTTATTGCATGCATTAAAAAGTGAGAGGAAGAGAGAGAGAGTGGAGGAGAAAGAAGACAAACTTTGCAGATTCTATAAGGAATGCATCTGTATCTATGCAATCTCTTTTGACAACAGGGGCTTTCAGAATTTTAGCACTGCAGATAATGGATGTCCAACAACATTCAAGAACTAAATATGAAATCTGAGATTGACATCCTACATCCATTTCCTTCAGAAAGCTGCAGGTGATAGTGAAGGCATAGGAGCTTGGAGTCTGTGTGGAGGGAGAGTGCTGGTGAGTCAGCCAGTGTGGTGCTATGGTAACAGAGAACACTAGTGCCCGAGCAATTACTTTCCCAGAACTATCTAATAAGAAGTATGATTAGCTGAATCTTCTCCATAGATTACATTTCAAGCAAATGTCTGATGTCTGCAAGAGAAATTATTGCCTTAGAATCATTGTGATCTGAATCAGTAGATGATTTTCAAATAGTGTTCTTTCAAATAGTGTTCAAGTAGCTCAGATACATATTCCTAGGAAGTGTTAGAGTTTGACAATAAACAAATACATCTTGATACAAGGTAATAAGAGAGTGCCTTTAAAATTGTTTGAAAAGATCCATAAATTTTTATTATCATTTTGGCATATGCAAGTAAATATGCGTGTTCTTTGTTGCATGCATGTCCTAATTGTGTCTGTGGACACTTTCAAAATATTAATGTATAGGGAGAAATATTTATTTTGATTCAATTTTTCTGTGCATATTTAAAGTCAAAAGATTTTCTATCCCATTTGTGCTCATGAAGAAAATAAAAACGTTTACAAAGCCTTCCTGTAGTTGCCTGGGCCTCCTATGTGTTTAAGTGCACACTTTGCAAAGCCCTATGGCAGAAGAAAGACATATGCAGTCCTAGACTAAGAACTCTGCCAGTTCTTCATCCTCATGTTCAGAGCCAATATAGCAGGGTGCTAATGGGGATTTCCTTGTTGGCACAGAATATCAGGCAAAGCCTACATCTGAATGCATTGAATAAAAAGTACCCCACATTTCAAAAAGGCATTACACCATCAATTCAAGACTCCTATGAACATTGTGGCTTAACCTGGTTCTTTGTTCCCAGACCAATGCTAATCTCCAGGTTGCAGGTTGAGAGACCCCAGAAAATAAGGGAATGTATCAGAGATGGGTTGATACAGTTTCAGGGCTTGGAGGGTATCCTCTGTTCTGTGTTTCTAGGGCTAGCCAATCAAAACAAGACAGATGGGTGTAAAGGACAACTTCTGTCAGAGAATGGAGCTGTCTGCCAGGACTGCAAACTAGAAACTCCCATAGGGGGCTCAGAGATGAACTTCAGAGACTCACAGGATTGACCTTCAGGGTTACAGTAGTAGAGGGAGCTGGTGTTTTTCAGTGATTGGCATGTCGAGAATGAAGCAAATAAGCCAGGTATGGTGGTGTAAACTTGTAATCCCAGTACTTGGGAGGCTGAGACAGTTGGATTGCAGGTTTGAAGCCATCCTTAGCAACTTAGTGAGACCCTGTTTCAAAAAAAAAAAAATCCGGGCGTGGTGGCCCACGCTTGTAATCCTAGTACTTTGGGAGGCGGAGACCGGAGGATCCGGGTTCGCGGCCAGCCTCAGTGCTCTCTCTCTCTCTCTCTCTCTCTCTCTCTCTCTCTACTTAGTGAGGCCCTCAGTAACTTAGTGAGACCCGGTTTCAAAATAAAGGATAAAAAATGGGGCCGGGGGTGTAGCGCGGAGGTAGAACGCCCCTGGGTTCAATCCCCGGTACCGCAAAAAAAAAAAAAAAAGAATTGGGCTGGGGATGCAACTCAGAGGAAGAAAGCCTCAGTTTCAATACCCAGTACCACCACCAAAAAAAAAAAAAAAAAATAGGCACATTGAAAGGTCGGTCCCACCTCTATGTGTTCCTATTCTTGGTGTCTCTTGTCTCTTGTGTGTACAAATCTC
>PVJS01016530.1:13572-37474 GCA_004027185.1 Glis glis | reverse complement strand
TCTCTCTCTCTCTCTCTCTCTCTCTCTACTTAGTGAGGCCCTCTGCAACTTCGTGAGACCCAGTTTCAAAATAAAAGTATAAAAAAATAGGGCCGGGGGCGTAGCGCGGAGGTAGAACACCCCTGCGGTCAATCCCCGGTACCGCAAAAAAAAAAAGTTAATAGTGTTAGAATACTAGCCTTTTTTTCATATGATTTAGACAGTGACTGTCATTTGCTTTTATATCTGTGGAATACTTAAATCTTGACCAAAAATATTCTATTAAACAATAACTTTAAGCCGGGCGTTGTGGCGCACACCTGTAATTGCAGTACTTGAGAATCTGAGATAGAAGGATGTAAGGTTGGAAGCCAGCCTCAGCTACTTAGTGAGGCTCTCAGCAACTTAGTGAGACCCTGTTTCAAATAAAAAGATAAAAAATAGGGCTGGGGGTGTAGCCCGGAGGTAGAACAGCCCTGGGTTCCATCTCCAGTACCACACACACATACACTCACACACAGACACACACACACACCTTTAGAATTGATGAACTCAAAGTAGTTTACCCTAAAGAGGCTTGTTTGATCATTCTTCTAGAAGAGGAGGGACCTGGGAGCAGTGGTCAGAAGGTAGCCAAGGCTTATCACCAGGAGGAGAGAAGTGGAAAGGGAGAAAAGGCAGGAGGGTAGGCAGGAAGTGGCTGTGATTCATTTTTCCTCTACTGATTTCTGCTGTGCCAGAGTCACTGAGAGGCTGAATTTTTTTCAAATTCATATTCATAATTTTGAACACTTAGAAAAAGAATCAAAAGGAAAAGTCCTTTTTTTTTTGGTGGAACTGGGGATTGAACCCAGGGGCATTCTACCTCTGAGCTACACCACCAGCCCTATTTTTTATTCTTTATTTTGAAACAGGGTCTCACTAAGTTGCGGAGGGCCTCACTAAGTAGCTGAGGCTGGCCGCGAACCTGCCATCCTCCTGTCTCAGCCTCCCAAGTACTGGGATTACAAGTGTGCACCAACACGCCCGGCTCAAAAGGAAAAGTCTTTACTCACCTTTTTTTCCTTCTCTCACTCCTTTCAGAGTATTTTAAACTATTTTTTTGTGTTGACAATTACCACCCAGCAATAGAAACTGTAGGAAACAAACATCATACTAGAATTGCTGACAAAGATGACAAAGAAATTCTCCTGACATTATCCAAATCAGAGCTTAAATTGTTAATCTGCAAGCTAATGAAAGTTAGCCCCATATCTGTCATAACACCTCTGTCCTTAAACTATTACCTTAACTGACTGGTGTACCATAGTCTACTATAGATTATATGCTAAAATTAAATATTCTGTTAACCATTCTACAAACTGTTACCAGTGTGTCTTTTGATTTTTTTTCTGTGTGCAGCTTTCTAGCTTTTATGTTTGTATAATACCTTCTAATAAATATTATCACTTTTATCTAATACATTAAATCCTTTAAAAAAATCTTTGTTAAGCCTGTTTGTTATTTCCAACCTTGAACATATACTTTAACAAGTACAAATATTGTAACATTATAATATTGTCTGTTAATTACTGATAATTAAAATTAATTTTCAGATGATAGTCTCTTTACTAGAGTTAAATTTTTCCCAACTCGTTTTTTTAATTGTTTAAACTTCAGACCTAGTTTGGCACACTTTAGTATTCCTTAAGAATCAAAGGCCTCAGTGAATGCATGGGGAGTGACTATTTCAATTATTAGGAAGCACCAAGTATTGTCTTTGATGTACTCCAGCTGATTTGGTCTGCGTTTCTAAAACACTGCGGTCGTGCATCAGTTATGTGTTGAAATGTACCTAACCAGTTTCCTGGATTCCTTTCAGACTGGGAAGAAGAGCAGGTCAGCAGTCCAAATATTCTACGACTTATTTATCAAGGACGATTTCTGCATGGAAATGTCACATTAGGAGGTAATAGTCACCTTTGTAGTGGGATCTTAATGTCTGTCTCCCATAGCAGTATTCATTTATTTTAAATGCTAATGTCTTTGAATTTACTAAAAGAACTATAAATTCAGCTCTGAATTCTGCCTATTTTTGGTATGCCTACTACTTTACATTTTACATTCTGTTAAATTAATTTTATTACTACCTTATGAAATACCCTATCCCAATATATACATAGAAAGAAGTCTCTACCTACTGTGTTATAAATGTAATTTTATTGTACTTCTGGATAATATAATTTAGATGCATTTTTTAAGTTAAAATTGGATATACAAACTAGGAAAAGTTTTTGATCATTTGTTCTTACATATAATGAAGAGGTGTTTTCAGTTTGACTCCAGCTAACATAATTGCTAATCATGTGAGAATAAAAGTGATTACCATGAACGTAGCAGTCTAGCATAATGATTCAAAGAGCAGATTTGGAACCAGACCGCGCAAGTTGGATCCTAGCTCCACTACTTACTTGCTGCGTAACCGTGGGCAAGTAACCGAAGCCTGGCTCTGTTTCCTCATCAGTAGGAGTTAGAGTAGTATCTACCTCACAGGTTGGGAAGGATAAATTGGTGTATATATTCAAAGCACTTAGAACAGTGCTTGGCACTTAGTAAACACTTAGCTAATGTTAGCTACTAATTATTCTTTATTTGTGATTGGGGAAATAATGCCCCCTTATGGGGGGTACATTTCCTTCCATCAGCAGGATTTGGGCTTGGGTATTATATTTCAGATTTATTCAGATATTAGAAATTTGTAGGCAAATGATATGATCTACTTAAATATATCTTTGTTTCAATATAGTCAGACTTTTTCCTTTAAACCTAACAATGAAGTATTTATTCTTCCTTAAAGGTAAACTAGCTTTATTCATTCATTTAGCAGGTCTTTATTAAACTCTTGTTATGTACCGACACTTGGGAACACAAGGTTGAGTCAGGTAAAAGCTCCCTTCAAGGTGCTCTGGTGTTGCATGGGGCAGACTAGAAAGTCCACTATAAAACACCTCCTGGCGCGGGCGCGGTGGCACACGCCTGTAATCCCAGCCTGGGTGGCTGAGACAGGAGGATCAAGACCAGCACCCCGTAACTTAACAAGACCCCATTTCAAAATAAAAAACAAAATGGGGTTGGGGGGAAAGCTCAGGTAGAGTGCCCCCAGTACCACAAGTGTGGTTCTGAGATAGTGGACATGAGAATCGCCTGGGAATATTCTATTTATGTATTCGTGTATTTATTTAATTATGTAGTTTTTTTTTTTTTTTTTTGCGGTGCTGGAGATGGAAGCCAGGGCCCTGTGCGTGCTCTACCACTGAGCTTCAGTCCCTGCCCACCTGGGATACTCATTTTAAAATGCATATTTTTACATATCTCCCATCTCCCAGTTTTACTCCTCAGTGATTTTTATGTGCACTTAAGGTTGAAAACCTTTGTTCTGCATATTGTCCATTGCCGTAATAGAAAGCAGAAGCATCCACAGAGAAGAAGAGAAAACATTTTAGATTCTAGTATTTTTCCTTCACCTTTAATATTGTTAGCACCGATATCTAGTGTTTCTAGCTAAAGTTCAACTAGAGAAGAAAAATAATAGTCCCACCAACTAAATTTATAGCTCCTAATGGTGATTCTCTGAAATAGTACTAATATTGAAGATAATTAGAAATCTTTTTAAAATTTACGTGTTAATCATCATCATACAGAACAAGATTTAAAAGGTAGGTGGCAGCAAGGTTATTCATACTTGTCACATAATGATCTTAAGCCTTACGTGAGTTTGTAGTTAGTGAAGAGAAAGTGGTTTAAAGTATCAGATCTAAAAATCACAACTATAGAAACAACTCTAGAAGTCAGGTATACTGGCCGCTTCTAGTTTTATACACAGAATAACCAAGGGATTTACCAGGAAACTTGAGGTTTGCACTTGCTTTGGTGGTTCATTGATACATATGTACACATATTATTCTATGTCTGAAATATTTCATAATAAAATTTTTTACCATGAGTGATAAAGATTTGTTTAGAAAACTGATTAATAATACTGAGACAGTGAATCTGATCTTTTTAACAAAGTTTTTTTCTAATTAAAGAATACAAGGTTGAGAATAAATGTCTAAAATTAAGTTTGTCGTTTCTTGTTTCTACCTTAAAGTATCCTTTTTGGTTCAATAATTGTACTAGACAAATGACATGTAATGAGGTTCAGAAACATGTCTCTTAATCTAAACTTTTCCCTAATCTAGAAAAAGTATGCTGAATTTTTTAAATTCTTTCTATCATTTCCTCGAAAGGTGATCACTGATAATAGCCTCGTATGTATTTTCTCTTATCCCTTCCTTAAATAGTACGGATATGTGTGTCAGGCTGATGGTCATAGCTGGGAAGAATCGTCTTTAAGCTGTGAAAGTCATCTCTGATAATACTAACTTAATCTCATTTGTTGAGGAGGTGCTCTGCTTGGTAAATTCAGTCTGTTGAGGAAGTCATACAAAAAGCAATCCATCTTTAAAATGGTTTCGCTTCTGGTTAGTGCTTTTAATAGGTTGATGTATATGTAACAAATTGTCTTCTACTTTTTGCGTAGCATTAAAACTTCCTTTTGGCAAAACAACCGTGATGCATTTGGTGGCCAGAGAGACGTTACCAGAGCCCAACTCTCAAGGTAAGGCAAGCACTGGAAGCGGTGTCAGTTGAGCCACAAAGATAGGCATGCAAAAATGCCTGGGTTTTTCTTGGAATTCTGAAGGAAAGGAAGTCTTCATGGTTTATGAATAGAGCTCGTCAAACAAATAACCAGACATTTTTGAAACATCCTAAAATTAAAAGAGCTTTTATTATAGCCTTTTGGTTTTTTAAAATATATAAACATTTAAGAAGAAAAATCTGTTGCTTATTATAATTAGATGCCTTCTCTCGCCTGCCCTCAGTTCTAACATTCTGGTAAACAAAGCTTTTCTTCATTTTTCCTAGGTCAGAGGAATCGTGAAAAGACTGGAGAGAGTAATTGTTGTGTGATCCTGTAAACACAGTCTGCCTAGTGTGGTGTGATGCAGTCTTTGTCTTTCATGCTGGGACAGAGGAGACCCAACATAGCTTCAGAACCCTTAGGAACAGCCTGCCTGCAGATCCATGGGACTGAACTGTCACATGAACACTGTCATCTTTTCTCATGAAAGTAAAAAGAACCAAGAACATTCTTCACTATGATTTTTTTATTTCTCCTATTTTTGTTTATGTTGAGCAGTTTTAAAATATATTGGTTTTGAATGAAGTCAATCTCCAGGGGAAAAGTTAACAAGTTATCTTTCATAGCAGAAACCATTTTGCTGCCACAAAAATTCTCATCACCAGAACTAACAAATCAAGTGTTCCAAATACAATTGCACTAAAAAAGATTTTCCTCATCAGCAGAATTTGTAACCGTTTATGGTACCTAGAAATAGTCATATGTACAATCCACACTGGCAGACACTCCGCAAACAATCAAGTTAATTACCAGGCCAACTTGAGAGGGAAAATGGAAAAGAAACTAAAATGTTGGGTGAATTCTACCAAAGGCAGCCGTGGTGGCTGTACTGGCACAGAATATTAAACTGAGTGTAACTATTTTCACTGCAACAAATGAAAAACAAACAAACAAAAAAATGTGCCTGTCGTTCAAAGCACTCAGCAGAGGGCTGCTGAAGCGCTCTTTCCTTGAACACGCGCACTCGAGTCCCGCGTCACTGAGCCCTGGTCCAGACAGCACGGGAGGGTGAGAGTGCGTCTCCTAGCCTTAACGTGGAAGGTGCCAGGCGCGCAGAGGCTTTCATTACCGTGCAGAAATATTAGAGAACCTCATTGGTCAGATTTATGTATTTGAATATCAGAAAATTTAAATTTTCCATAATTATTACTCATCCATAACTGTGTCTAGCATCATGCTTATTCATTAGAGTGTTCAGATCAATTCTTAAGATTTAAAAAAAATCTCCATAGTACTAATTTTGTTTCTTTATGTAGTCTGCATTTGGTATTAGTGCTTGCAATTGTATTAAAATCAAAAGCTGATTTTTAAGGCATACATGATTAAGGATGCCACTCTTATTTTATACCAATAATTTAAAGATTGATATGCTAAAAACAATTTGCACAGCACTAAAGCATGAGCTAGTTTCATCTAAACCTGTAAAAAATGAAAGATTTTATATTTTTTCACTGGGAAGAAAGTCTTCCTGGATGAAATTACAAATATGTGTAGAATATATTTAATAAAAGACTTATAAAATACCTAACTTATAGAACTTAAATATAGATTGGCGTGTAGTATAGAGAACAATATTCCATATAAATAACTTTAGCCTTTTTAAAAATCAAGTTGCAGGCTGACATCATGTTCTATGCTTAATAAGTGTTCACAGCCCTTACAAATATTAAGTGTAAATGGTTTCAAATGGTCAGCTTTGTTTCAATGCAATCAGGTTGTTTTATTCATTGTTAATGCTTTGAAGAAAAGGCTTTATATGCAGTAGATCTACGAAAATATTGTTCATACTGATCAGAATTAAATTTGTATAGAGCAGAGTTTTAAAATGAATGTAAATAGCACTAAACATTTTCTTTCTGCAACCTGTACTTATAGATTCTTTCTGTAAACTAAATTTAATAAAATATTGTAGTGCATTTTGGTGGTAATTTTAAAGGTCTGGATTAGGTCAGTACTTGTTTAAGCACTGTCTCGTCCATGTTAAAATTGTTTTCTACTTTTATTTCTGAGTCCTTTAAAATTCATTTAATTAATATTCTCTTGTTGGTTTGAGAGTATTCCCAATGTATCTTTGATATTTAACCTGGTTAATTTGTGCATAGTCACAACAGTGGATAGAATTATGTAGTCTCTGTTATCACTAAAATGTTATATTAAAGAGAAGTTAAATATTTATATGCTTTGTTGACTTGCTCAAATGTGAATGCCGTTAGTGTTGACTAAAGAAGAATCTGGTCATTACTTCATTGGGCAATTAACCATTTATGGCTCTAATCTTTTGTAAAAAAACTGCTGATAATTATTTTTAATACCTATTTTGATTCTAATTACTCTTCTGCTTTTCCAAAGTTAAGAACTATCAATTATGATTACATTTTTATGATGGTTAAAAATATTCTGTTGGTTTTCAATACATTTTTCTGTGCGTTCCCACATTATATATTTCCCTTTTGCAAGACTTCGATTTAGAGTTTGCTAAGTGGGATAAAGTGCTTCATTACTACAGAAAGAATTTTGTCACTTAATATGTAATAGCGTAGTTGTTCAAAGTGAAAAAATCACGAGCAGTAAAATCATACTGAAAACACCAAAAATTAGATGCCTTAATAGTATATACATGCAAATACTTAACTCTCCCTTTAAAAGTAATTCCTTGGACGTCTGATGATTAACATATGATTGATCCCATCCAAGGCTGCTATTGAAGATCCCTCTGCCAAAAGTAGCAGCTCACTTACCTGAAGGTGAGAGCCTCGGAGCTCCAGTGATGTAAATAAAGCCTGAATCCAGCCCGTGCCTCTGCCCAGTGCTTGCCATCTGACTCATCGCCTTCACCCGTGCCCTAGACTTAAGTGTTCTGGACAAGGCAAAGTTCTTTCATTAAAGCCTCAGCATGTCTCCCTGATCTGAACTGTTTGCTTTCTCTTCAAGATGAGTTGTATCTTCCCATGAAAAATATAGTATCTAACATCATCATTCACATTAAGTGAGGTTTTCTCATAACAAACATTTATTTTTAGTTTTCTGAAGTCATCGTGACCAATGTTACAGTAATTTCTGTTACCTGATTGTGGTAAATGACGTTTAATGTGGAAAGAAATTAAAGCTTTCTTCACCTGTTGTAAAATATTTCTCTTAAATGACTTCCATTCATAATTTTGGTGTATTTCCTATTATTTCTTTCTCTACCCTTATTCTTTGTCCAGTTTATAACATTCTTCAGTAAAATTCGACATGATGCCAGCCTTCACTCTGCTGTTTTACCAAAATCAAAGAGAAATTGCCAACCATCCTCATTGGTAACTGTTGCAGGCATTCCAATTCTTTCCATTATCATTTTGTAAAATAATCACTTGTTAGTGAAACAGGATGGGTGGAGTGGGGGGAGGGCTGGAGAGGAGGCATAGAATTGATTATCTGGTTGAAACAAGACCACTGGCGGCCGGCAGCTCCTTGGCTGGTGTGGGGCAGGGTCCTTGGACATGGGCAGTAGGTGATTGGCTGGAACTCCCAGTGTACCCCACCTGCATGCTTTCTTTGGAAAGCCGTGACACATATCCAGCTCTTTTATACACACAAACAGCTTCCAAAAGAGTTCATGGACAAAATTGAGAAACAGCTCTTCGTTATCTAAGTTTGTGTGGTCTTTGACAATATCAAATCTTTGCCCTTTAAGCTATTTGTTACATTCTGCCTTTTTTTTTTTCAAAATGACAGAAGTACAGAGTGGACATAGTAAATCAGCATTTGGAAAAGGGGCATCTTCTATGATTCAACCAATAAAAAAGGAGTTGGGAGCCACCATGTGCCACCATGCCTGTCATCCCAGTACTTGGGAGGCTGAGACAGAATGATCCCAGGTTCAAGGCCAGCTTCAGCAACTTCATGAGACCCTGTTTTGAAATAAAAAGGGCTGGGGGTGTAGCTTGGAGGTAGAACACCCCTGGGTTCAATCCCTAATACCAAAAGTAAAAAAGTGGGTAAACACGTATTTTCCTGAAATGACTCTGCAAGTGATTTGTTTTAAATGTCATAGGCAGAGTCTAACTAGTTTTAGAACGTAGTTATTACACATTCAGACACTACTTAGTACCTCACTTGTATTCTGCAAACATTTCTTGAAGCTTCTTTGGTGTAGGGAAGTCAGCAGTGTGAAGAGGAAACTGCTGTGACAATAGAGGCGGCCAGGGAGTCGAGAGGGGAGAGAGACCAGTCAAATGTCACCGAGGGCTGCCTGTGTTCAAGCACTAGGCCCGCCACAAGGGCGTCAGATGAAGTGATCCCTCTCAAGATGCCCACAGTCTACAGGGGAAGATGGCAAACAACTATAAACCAGCAATTGTGACGTAACTGGACAAGTAGGATGGTGTATGCACAAGTTATCACGAGAACAAGGAACAGGTACCTAACCCTAAATAATTAGGAGCGGCCTTCCAAAAAGCGATGTCAGAATGGAATACTTAGCAACAAGGAGGAATTGTGCATCACTGTTCAGAGCTGCAGTAATTAACAGTAGTCAAAAAGTGAAAATGTCCCATATGCCCATCAGTGCATAAATGCAGAACAAAACAGAGTATAAACACACAATGGAACGTTATTCAACCTTAAAAAGGGAGAGAAATTCTCACACATGCCACAGTATGGATGAACCTAGAAAACTTTATACTAAATGAAGTAAGACAGCACAAACAAGGTTTCTCCCATAGGAGGCACCTAGAGTAATTCATAGAGATGGAAAATAGCGTGGTGGTTGCTAGGAGCCGAGGGAGGGGAGAATGGGAGGCTAGTGGTCAATCGGTACAGTTTCAGTTTGGGAAGATGAAAAAGAAATTGTGGGGACAGTTGTACAACACTCTGAATGTGCTTAATGCCCCCTGAAAATTGGTTAAAATGGTAGATTATGTGTTACATGTATTTTGCCACAATAAAAAATTTTATGTGGATGGTGGAGATTGAACCCAGGGCCTTGTGGGTGCTCTACCACTGAGCTACATTCCCAGCCTAATAACATATTTTTAAAAACCCAAGTAGGCACTAATCAGGAAAAAGAGGCTGGTGAGGGGCAGAAGGTGGCGCAAGCAAAAGGTCAGGCAGTGTGGGAGGGTGAGCTGGCCAGGAAAGCATGGCAGCTCCATATGGCTTGAGCATGGAAGACAAGACTTTGCAAAGGAGGAATGAAGAAAGTCAAGGCTGGAAAAGTGAACGGAGAATACGACATGAGGAGTCGTGGAGACCTTCCAATGCCTGAGGTCTGACCTTCTCTGAAGACCACTGCACAAGGAAGGCTCGTCCATGTGCCAACTTTTGGAACAAACTCCCACTGCCATCTTGAGGCACGTCCCTTCAGTTTATTGTAATAAATGATTAATTATTTTGTTGTTCTTGTCCAAAAAATGCTTGTTATAAAGAACTCAAATAGTCCTAGACACAAAGAGATAAGAAATGTTTTGTATTATCTCAAGTGTGGGTCGCTCATAAATAAGAACACCAAGTGAACATTCATATAGATAGTTGAAATCACTCCGTTTTTTTATTTTTTATTTGTTCCACACTACATCCCCAACCTGTTTTATTTTATTTATTTTGAAAGAGTCTGGCTAAGTTGCTGACGCTGGCCTTGAACCTGCGATCCTCCTGTTTCAGCCTCCCAAGTATGGGGATTATGGGTGTGCGCCACCATGCCTGGCTGCAAAATCACTTTTATAAACTTCGACTCATATCATTGCAGCTGCTTTTAATTTTGCAGGCTTTTGATTTTAGTTGAATTTTTCAAAGAAACTGCAGCAACTAAAGGAATCACTGACTATCACATAAGTCTCTTCATAAGATGCTTGTTCCCAGATCAGGAGAGGATAATTGTGAAAAGGAGGAGACGGGGGAGGAAGAGGAGGGAGTGTAGCATTGGAGGGCTGGGGTTATTGTTTTTGTAACTTTACTTATCAATTTCAGACAGTACTGATCTATTCTCTGCTCAAAAAAATGAAAATGTTAATTTGTCTTCCATCTGATGCCCTGCAAATTTTGTAGGTTACGTGATTAATATTTTCCAGGTTTCTAACTTTCACAAGGCTATAGTTACGTGCTCTCATAATTATTTAGTCTTAACTCTACATTTCAGTGGATTCCATGTTCGCTTGCCAGTCTTTTATCAGGGCTTCCTAACTCCGGATGGGTTTTGTTTGTTTTGAAATCATGATTCATTCATCAGTTGGTTTTCAAGAAGTCTTGGGATGCTGTAAGATGCCTGCCTGTTGCCTTGGCACTAAGGCTTCTTGACAGGTATCATCTTAGGTTGCACCTTCCTCCAGACCCATGCAGACATTACTCCATTGTTTCATGACTTTGATTGTTAAGAAGAATACTGAAGCCAGTCCAGTATGTTTCTATTATAGCTGATTTGTTTTTCTGGCTGCCTGGAGATTGGTTACTATGTCTGCAATATCAAAATCTCCAAGAACATAGGGTATGCTCTTAGTCTGCAGATTCAATTATGCCTGGAAGGTTTTATTTTTTATTTTAATTTTTTTGTGGTACTGGGGATTAAACCCAGGGGCATTCTACCTTTGAGCTGTACCCCCAGCTTTCAAAATGTTTATTTTGAAACAGGTCTTGCTAAATTGCTGGGGTTGACCTAAACCTGCTCTCCTCCTGTCTCAGTGTCCCAAGTACTGGGGTTACCGGCATGCACCACCATGCCCAGCCTGTCTGCGAGATTTTATGTGTATATCTTTTTTGTTTTAATTTTTTTTTTTTTGCAGTACCGGGGATTGAACCCAGGGGCGTTCTACCTCCGCACTATACCCCTGGCCCTATTTTTTTATACTTTATTTTGAAACCGGGTCTCACGAAGTTGCGGAGGGCCTCACTAGGTAGAGAGAGAGAGAGAGACAGGGAGAGAGAGAGAGAGAGCTGAGGCTGGCCGCGAACCCAGATCCTCCGGTCTCTACCTCCCAAAGTACTGGGATTACAAGCATACGCCACCACGCCCGGCGTTGTGTATATCTTTTTTAAATTCTGTTTTTGAGACCCTGTGGCTCAGGCTGCCTTGACTCCTGGGTTCCAGCTGTCCTGCCTCAGCCTCCCTAGTGCTGGGATTACAGGCGCGTACCACCATGGCTGGTGTTTTTGCGTTAGTCTTTGAGCAGATCTTCTACTCCACGTGCTGACGCCTACTTTGGGAGGCCTGTTACTCTTATGTTGGATCATCTTCGTCTCTGTGCCTTTCTCTTCTCTGCTTGTTTTAACATCTCCGTCCTCTCCATTTGCCTTCACTGACATTACTGCAAGTCTTCTGTGTCAGCACCTTGATTTTTGGCTCTGTCTAGTCCTCTTCTTTTCTCAAATGTGCACTTCAGTTCTAATTACGGTGGTGGAGTTTGAGGGAACTGGGTGTGGTTGGGGAGGCAGGCTCAGCTGCGGCAGGTGCTGGAGAGGGCGCACCCTGCTCTCTCTGCTGATGTGGGCCCCGTGTCCACAGCTAGGGCTCCCTCCACCTGGTTTGTGGGGCTGGGAGCTCGCGTTCCCACATGAGGTTACCCTCAGGCCTTGGATGCTTCTCCAAATTTAAGTGTAGTCCTAGAACCCTCATTTATGTTAGAGAATCAGCTTTCTGCCATTTCCCCTCCCATCTCCTCAGTCTCGCCCTTGACTCTCTGTGGGGTGCTCTTTCTGTCTGTGCCTCACGCTGCTGGTCACAGAGAGCTCGGGGAGGTGGCAAAGTCTCGCTGCCCCATATAGTAATGAATGACTTGCCTTTGAGCACCACTCACTACCTTTGATCTGACCCTCGTGCTCATCTGCCAGTCATCCATCTATTGGGCACCCACCCAGAGGTGGGGAGGTATCAGGGATTCGAGGACAGGGGACATGGTCTCTGCCTAGGAGTTTGCAGCTCATCTCATTTCCCACTGAGTCATTGAATGCTCTCCTTTCGCTGTTACTTATTCTCTCCCTTTCTACCCCTGCCACCCCGCTCCAAGCTTTCGTTCTCTTTCATGGATTAACGCGACAGTCTGCTATGCACTTCTTTTCCCGTTGGACTTCCTGCTGACAAATCTAGCCAGCATAGTGTGTTTAGAGAAATCTTTTAAAGCCGGGCATGGTGGTGCATGCTTGTAATCCCAGTACTTTGGGAGGCAGAGACCAAAGGATCCAGGTTCGCGGCCAGCCTTAGCGCTCTCTCTCTCTCTCTCTCTCTCTCTCTCTCTCTCTCTCTCTACTTAGTGAGGCCCTCCGCAACTTCATGAGACCCGGTTTCAAAATAAAATATAAAAAATAGGGCCGGGGGTGTAGCGCAGAGGTAGAAAGTCCCTGGGTTCAATCCCCAGTACCGCAAAAAAAAAAAAAAAAAAAAAGAGAAACCTTTTCAACATCACGTTGCTCATGACTCTCCTCTGGCTCTGACTCTGAGAAATCATGACTCTGAGAAATCATCAGCAGTTCACTGCTTCTGACCACATGAAGCCCCAAGCCCCAGCCCCGTCCTGCAGCTCTGAGCTCTCCACGTGCAGTGAATACACCCTTCCAAACCCCTTCCAGCATTCCTCTATAAGCTGCACACACACATGCTGAAAAGCACAGGTTCCTGATTCTCCTGCAGCCAGAGTTCTGGCAGAGATGCAAGTTCCTCCTGTCAGCTGCCCCTCACTGAGCTTTAGAGTCCCAGGTGGAAAAGGAAAGCAGGCCGGCAGGGTCTGGCGTGGAGGTGGAGGCTTGCTGGCCTATAGGCAACTTCTTGCAGGCAGCTTGATGGTCACCAAGGCCTTGGGCCTCTTGCTGACCTAGTTCTGCAGAGCGTCCAGGCAGCCTTTCTTGGAAGCTCAGATGAGAGACTATTTGTCCTTTCCCTTGTCTGAGTAATATATACCACCAAGTCCTTTCTGCTTCAGCTCACTATCACGGAGCCTGTTTTCTGCGATTACACTGGGTCTCCAAATCTGTGGGCTCCATACCTGCGGATTCAATCAACCAGCGCTCCATTCCTGCAAATTCAATCAACCACAGAATGAAAAAAAAAATGTGTCTGTACTCAACAAGTCAGACTTCTTTTTCTTGTCATTATTCTTTAAATAATACCGTAGAACAACTACATTCATGGCATTTACCTCATATTAGGAATTACACATCTAAAGATGACTTACAGCACACAGGAGGATGTGCACAGGTTATATGTAGACACCATGCCATTTTATACAAGGGACTTGAGTGTCTGGATTTTGGTGTCTGTTGGGGGTCCTAGAACCAATCCCCAAGGATAACGAGGTACCACTCACTGCATTAATTCTGGCTGATACACTACCTAACTTTAATTCTCACTTCCTCACCCCAAACCTATCAGGCTGGTCTCTTCGCTGGCCCCAGAAATGCGCTTTGCTCGTTCCTGCCTCCACATCTTTGTTCCCCTTCTTACTTTCCCCTGACCTGTAACCACACCACTGGGTCCTCTCATTTCAGATCTAGCACTAGATCTTTCTCCCCAGGGCCTCCCTGTGGTTTCCACTGGTCATCTCTCGTGGACAGGAAGGCACAGCCCGGAGGGTCCGGAGCAGGCCGCCATTTGCCCTTTCGCTCACCCTTGGAGATATTGGAAAAACTCACCCTCAGCTATCTTCGTTCTAAAATGTGCAGGTCGGACCAACGGGCACTATGTGTTCCCTTCCAGCTCTGAAGTGAAGATGGGCAATCGAACTGAATACACAAAAGAAGAAATACAATTGGCCAATAAATATGTTTTTAAAACGTTCAAAGTCATCAGCAATTAGGGAATGAAAATCAAAACTACGCTGAGATTCCATCTAACTCCAGTTAGGATGGCAATTATCAAAAATACCAACAATAACAAAAGCTAGTGAGAATGTGGGGAAACAGGAACTCTTACACACTGTTGGTAGGATTGAAAATTAGTACAACCACTATGGAGATCAGTATGGAGACTCCTCCAAAAAGTAGGAATGAACCATCATACCACTCAGCTCTACCACTCCTTGGTATTTCTCCAAAAGAACTAAAGTTAGAATACTATAGCAATACATGTATACCCATGTTTATAGCAGCACAATTCACAATAGCCAAATTATGGAACCAACCTAGGTATCCATCAACAGATAAATGGATAAAAAGTATGGTATATCATTTCACACAATGGAATTCTACTCAGTCATAAAGAAGAACAAAATTATGTCATTTGCAGGAAAATGGATGGAACTGGGGAATATTAATCTAAATAAGATCAGCCAGTCTCAGAAAGCTAAGGGTTGTATGTTTTTTGCTCATATTTGGAAGCTAGAGAAAATAGGAAACATAAGGGAATTTAAATAATGTGGAGAGAGACCTGGAGAGTAGTGGAAGGGAATTGGAGGAGGAACTTAGGGAGACGAAAAAAGAGGACTGAGGAAGGAAATAGTTCAAATAATACTCTGGCAATAATATGAAGGTGTTACTACCAATCTCACTAACATGTGCAGGGAAGGAGGGGGAACTGATGGATGTGGAAGGAAATACACCAAGTGCTGTGTGCACGTGTGTTTGAATCACATTGAACCTCACTATGATGTATAATTGCAATGCACTAGTAAAAGTTTAAATTAAAACAATCCAAGAAAAGCCACTCCCCGATTCAAGAAAGTCATGCTGCTGTTAAAGACATCTTATTTTAAATGCTGTGACATCTTTATTTCCTGACACCTTTTTTCTGCGAGGTTGACTGTGCACATGTGGAATTGTTTATTTTAATTGTTGGAAAGAAAGCCGAAGCCTTTGGCAGAGCCAGGCTCTCACTGACGAGGAACAGAGTCATTTTTTAACGAGGCCATTCCTTCTCAGAGTGTGGTCACTGCTTTCTGGACAGAGTAAACAACGTGCATATGTTCAATTACCCAGCTTGTCTACTGAGACCTCCTGGCTACAGCCACGGCCTGATTGGTGATGGTCCACAGCAAGCTCTCAGTGCGTGTTCCAAGGAAGGCAGACGCCCCAGCCCCGGGCACGGAGCACTGAGCCACGCTGGGCTCAGTGGAGACTGTGCCCGGCCCCTCCAAGGAGCAAATGCTCATGGAGCCCGGGGGATGATTGACTTGGCAGAATAAGTAGGCCAGGGTGTGAGATCATACGCAGCTCTCCCCGTCCCAGCAAGAAATAAGATGTGCTGATTTCCACACCACTGCTGAGGCTGTCGTGGTCAGATGCTCAAGGTTCCCCAGAGAAATAAGCCAACGGCCCCTCAGGGCAGGTTGGGCAGCCCTCCACGGGAACCTGGGAAATGCCCAGCTACTTTTGTTGTTTGTTCCCTTTGGTTTATTCTGCGGTGCTAGAGATGGAACTCAGGGGCTGCTCTATCACTGAGCTACACCCCCAGCCCTATTTTGTCTTTTATTTTGAAACAGGGTCCCTAGTACTTGGGAGGCTGGGACAGAAGGATCACAGGTTTGAAGCCAGCACCAGCAACCTAGGGAGACCCTGTTTCCAGATAAAAAATTAAAACGGAGAGGGGTGTAGCTCAGAGGTAGAATGCCCCCGGGTTCAATCCCTAGCACCACAAAAGACCAAACAAACAAAAAACAGGGTCTCAGTAAGTTGCTAAGGCTGGCCTCGAACTAGCAATCCTCCTGTCTCGGCCTCCCAAGTACTGGGATTATAGGCATGCACAACTGCACCCGGCTCAGGTATTTTTTAATACCCATTTGTCCCAGCTGTACTCAGCCTGCTCTCTATCCAAGAGCAATATCCCTACATCACATCACCCTAACTACCCAACGGGGGTCTTCCTGGAGCGAGACCACAGTCTCACTCTTGATCAAAGGACGGTGTACAAAACTGGCTGTCTGGAAAATGCTTCTGTCTCCCTGTTTCTTTATGTGTATGTGCATCCAAAAATTATGGGTGTTACTTTAACAAACAAAGCTTTTAAGTAGCATAATGGAGTCAGGTTTGACTTGACTTACTGTATGACCATCTGCTTTGATCTCTCAAGTATGTGCCCTCTCCTCTCCTCTCCTCTCCTCTCCTCTCCTCTCCCCTCCCCTCTCCTCTCTCCTCTCCCCTCCCCTCCCCTCCCCTCCACTCTCCTCTCCTCTCTTCTCTTCTCTCTTTCCCCTCTCTCTCTTTTTCTCTCCTGGGCCCAGACCCACATAACCTGGAGGCCCAGTATTGGCTGGTTGATTCTGACACTGGCCTGGGTCTCCTTAGGGCCCTGCTTCTAGTCATTGCCACTCACCCCCAAGCTCCCATAACTGGACCACACCATCTTGACCCCACTTTTCAAAGGAGGGAGATTAGACAACTCCAGAATAGTGGGGAGCATCGCATATAACTACACGGATCCCATAATTACAAAAGATTTTTGTAGCAAATTTTTCAGAATGTTTATTTTTCTTGACAAATTGCTGTACTAGTCTGTTTGCTGTTGTTACAATTAAATGCCAGAAGCAGGGTTACTTTATGAAGAAAAGAAGCTTATTTAGCTCGCAGTTCTGGAGATTCAAGAGTGTAGCGCTGGCATCAGCCGGGCCCTGGCGAGGACCTCGTGGTGGTCAGAGAGGGATGGGGGTGGACTTTTCTTATAATGACTCCCTCTCTCCGAGCTCAGGCATCCCACTAGAGCTAACTGCCTTAGACCCTTCCCAGAGCAGTGACCTCCGTGACCTGCCGCTAGGCTTCCCTATGTGTGTGTGTGTGTGTGTGTGTGTGTGTGTATGTGTGTGTTACTGGGGATTGAACCCAGGGCATTCTACCTCTAAGCTACACTCCCAGCCCGATTTTATTTTTTATTTTGAAACAGGGTCTCACTGAGTTGCCAAGGATCTCACTAAGTTGCTGAGGCTGGCCATGAACCTGCAATCCTCTTTTCTCAGCCTCCTGAGTACTGGGATTACAAGCATGCGCCACCTCTTAAAGGCTCCACCACCTCAGCATCATCACGGTGGGGACCAAGCCTCCAACACAGACCACATCCAAACCATAGCATGGCTTTGGCCTAGTTATCAGCCGAGCGCTGAGCAATCTTTTTCTTGGTTGCCTGGAAGTCTCAGCACTGTTTTCTGCCCATTTGCAGCAACTCTCCTTAGCCGGTTTTCTGTTTATCGTCTACACACCCTCCTGGCCTTTACATAACCCCTCTTGGTATTGTAGAAAAACCACAAGTGCACCAATCAGACAGATGTGTCTCTTCGTCCCAGGAATAGCGCAAACTAGTTAAATGAATAAAGGCACATTGTTTAACTTTCTCCAAACATCATTTGAGAATACATATACTACCTAGTCTCCTAGTGGGGTTTTATCACTGTTGAGAGTCAGTGAGCTAATGTCTGTAGAGAACCCGGCACATGGTGAGTGCTGAGAAGATGTGAATTCCCTTTCCTTTTCCTTTTTTAACACATCCTAGCTATTCTTTGGCTTATGTGTTCATGGGTGCATTTGGGAGGTAGGCAGGGTATTCATACCGAACAAAGACATAAATATTAAAGCTGGGAGTGGTGGTGCCTGCCTGTAATCCCAGTACATGGGAAGCTGAGAAAGAAGGATCCCAGGTTTGAGGCTGGCCTCAGCAACTTTGTGAGACCCTCAGCAACTTATCAAAACCCTGTTTCAAAATAAACAAGCTGGGTGTGGTGGCGCATGCTTGTAATCCCAGTACTTTGGGAGGCGGAGACTGGAGGATCCAGGTTCGCGGCCAGCCTCAGCTCTCTCTCTCTCTCTCTCCCTCTCCCTGTCTCTCTCTCTCTCTCTCTCTCTCTCTCTCTCTCTCACTCTCTTCCTGTCTCTCTCTCTACTTAGTGAGGCTCTCCATAACTTCGTGAGACCCGGTTTCAAAATAAACTATAAAAAATAGGGCCGGGTGTGTAGCGCGGAGGTAGAACGCCCCTGCGTTCAATCCCCGGTACTGCAAAAAATAAATAAATAAATGAACAAAATAGAGCCGGGTGTGGTGGTGCAAGCCTATAATCCCAGTACTTGGGAGGCTGAGATAGGAAGATTGCAGGTTCAAGGATAGCCTCAGCAAGTAGTGAGACTCTTATCAACCTAGCAAGACCCTGTTTCCAAATAAAAAATAAAATCGAGCTGGGCATGTAGCTCGAAGGTAGAATACCTCTGGGTTCAATCCCCAGTACCACAAAATAAACAAAATTAAAAGGACTGAGGGTATAGCTTGGAGGTAGAATGTGCCTATGTTCAATCCCCAGTACAAAAGAGAAAGAGATGGAAGAAAGGAAGGAAGGAAGGAAGAAAGGAAAGAAGGAAAGAAGGAAGGAAGGATTAAAACTGGGGCTTTGTGTTGCCTGACCCATAGCTGCTAGGATGTACAAAGTTTAAACAAAAGAGTCAAGAGCTAGCACTTAACAGATAGGGTAGGTGCATGAGCCACAAATGCAAATTTGTTCTCTGGTCTCAGTTCCCCAAAACTGCAATGGGGATCCCCAAGATTAGTGTCCAAGTACGAAGTAGAGCAGCATCTGTAAATAGTTTAGCATGGTCTGCAAGATCGTAAAGAAGTATGAAACCCAGAAACCAATGTTACTACACAACTTGCACCCAACACCTGATCGGATGCTGAGCTGGGTAAAAACGTGTACCTATGAATGGGATCATGATGGTAAGCTTGGAGTACTTAGTTGTAAAGTTCACACCTTCTTATTATTGATAGGTGTTACTTTAAGCAAGTGACAACTTTAATAGCACTCCAAAAATATCAGAGGTAGTGTGAGGCGCTCCGCGCAGTGCAGGAAACAGGCTTTTTATTTCTCTCGCCCAAGATCCTACGCGTTCTTGTCCAGAGGAGAGATGGTACAGGGGCCGCATGTCACAGGCACACTTGGCATGTGATTGTAGTTAACCCTGCTCCTTTCACACTGGCTTTGATGCCTACCATATTGGTTTGCTGGGATCCATAATAAAGTACCTCCAACTGGGTGTCAAACCCTGAAAATCTGTCGTCTCACAGTATTTGACACAAGAGGCTGGACATCAGAGCTCAGGGTGCCAGCAGGACAGGTTCCGTCTGAGAGCTAGGAGGAAGCATCTGGTCCAGGCCTCTCTCCAGATGCTGGGAATTTACTGGCAATCTCTGGTGCTCCTTGGCTTGCAGACACATCAGCCTGATGTCTGCCTTGATGTCCCCGCGGCGTTTTCCCTGTGCATGACGTTGTGTCCAAATCTCCTCTTTTTATAAGGACACCAGTCATACTGGATTAAGGTCCACCCTGAACCAGTATGAACTCAACTGATTCCATCTGCAATGACCTCATTTCCAAATAAAGTCACATTCGGAGGTATGAGGGGTTAGGACTTGAACATATGAATTTGGGGAGGTGGGACACAATTCAACCCATAATGCCCACTATGTGGCAACCCTTTGATAGATGTTAGAGACAGAGAGATGAGTTGATAAGCGGTCTGATTTTCCTGCAATCCTGGGGGGCCAGGTCCTGTATTGTGCAAGCTGGGGTACAGTTAATGCACAGGACAATGGAAATTTGAGTGTAGTGTTATGGGAACATGAAGGAAGGAGTCTTGGAGAAATGATACAACGTGCTGGGTGAAGCGAAGCTGAAGGAGATTTCAGTATCCAAGACTTTGTTTACCACAATACATTTTCCAAGTCAGGTGCCTCTCTATGGTGTAAAAGCACTTAATTGCTGTTAAAACAAATATACCAAGGAGCATGAGTAGTTTGGTCTAAAATTGAAAATGGAAATACCATGGTAGGGCCTGAATGTATCCACAAAATTCATGTTAATTTATGCCCCCCAGTACCTTAGACTAAGCAGTTTGGAGATAAGTTTTTAAAAGGGTGATCAAGTTAAAACAAAGCCTTTAGGGTGGGCCATGCTCTAATATGATGAGTGTCTTATAAGATGAGGAGATAAGGGCATACTGGGAGAGAAACCAGGGGTGCCCGTGCAGAGAGCGGTCCCGTGAGGACACAGAGAAGAGGCCATCTGGGTGCCAAGGAGAGAGACCTCAGGAGAAAGCAACCCTGCCCGCACCTTCAACCTGGGATCCTGGTCTCCAGGCTGTGGCCCCTTGCCACCTTGCTCCGGCAGTCCTCGCAGACTAACATGCAATATTATTGGTTCAGAATCTTGTGTGTGGGGGGGGGGTCTGTTTGCTTGATTTTGGTTTTGTTTTGCTGCTGCTTCTTTTGGGGGGGTAGGGGTACTGAGGATTGAACCTAGGGGCATTCTACCTCTGAGATACACCCCCAGTCCTTTTTTTCTTATTTTTGGCTTTTTGAAACAGGGTCTTGCAAGGTTGCTGAGAGTCTCACTACTTGCTGACGCTGTCCTTGAACCTGTGATCCTCCTGTCTCAGCCTCCTAAGTACTGGGATTACAGGTGTGTGCCACCATGCCCGACTTTTGTTTTGCTTCTTAATGTTAAAATTCAAGAATTCAAGATAATACATGAATACATTCCCTTTCTACCCAAACCTCATTTCCTCCCCTCAGTTTGGAGTGTGCAACTGTGTGTGTGTGTGTGTGTGTGTGTGTGTGTGTGTGTACATGCACGTGCGTGCATGTCTGTGCATTTGTGTGTTTGTATATGTACATACACATGATTCTTTTTTCTTTCTTTCCAGTACCAGAGATTAAACCTAGGGGCCTTCTACCTCTGAGCTACACCCCTACCACTTTTTATTTTTTCTTTTGAAACAGGATCTCACTAAGTTGCTGAGGTTGACCTCGCACCTGTGATTGTCTCAGCCTCCCAAAAGTAATGGGATTACAGGTGTTCACCATCGTGCCCGACTTTATATGTTTCTTTTTTTAAATAAATATGATGGTATTGTACATAGTATTTGACATCCTTGTTCTTTTTTCTCTTAGTAATGTTGCTCTGAGGTATTTCTATATTTTAACAAATGTTTATTTATTGATATGCTTTTCAATGGTTCCCAGTATTTGTTTTTAAAGTGTTTTTAAAAACTCTTTAGGTTCAACTAAGAGTTTAAATAGTCCAGTTTTCCTCTAGACTTGCATGAGAAATAGAATGGTTATCCTGAATAAACTGTCCATGCCTCAGAAAACTGCAAAAATAACCAAAGTCCCAAACTGATACTCATTGTGATGTGAGACTACAATGCACCAATAAAAACATATATAAAAAAAGAAAAAAATAACCAAAGTCCTCGGTTTCTTAAGAATTCAGCAAAACCATATTCCTTAATTTTATAGTTTCAATGAAAAAAACACCCTCCTATAGAATAGTGTTATTTTTTCCAATGCATAAAATTTGCACCCAAACCCTAGATGAATTTCTGATTTATTAGTGCTTAACTCCCTGAAATGTAGATTGAATGTTATGCTAAAGGCTTGGTGGGTCCCTGCTTCTTTGGTCTGTGGCTATGATCCTGGACATGTACGGAGCTGGTGAGCATTTGTATTTTATTGTAACCTAGTATGGGTCTGCATTGCTTTGAATTAAAATCAACCTCTAGGCTAAGAACAGCTGATATAATTTATTTTAGACTTTGAGTGACATACCAGATATGACAGTTTCCCCGATTTGCCAATGCCTTTGAGAGATTTAATTCTAAGTGTTTTGGAAAACAATTGTTCAAATCTATTTCCTAAGGATTTTTACTTTAACCACAGCCACAAATGTTCAGTCAGTTACTACTTGTACATTTTAGCCACTCAATTTAGCAGCAAATAGCTTTTACTTGAAGTCTAAAACAAAAGCAAACACAGTAATCTGATAGGATGTGTGATGAATGAAAAAATTTAGGAATTGTATTTAAAAATCAATTTGAAACAAACGGCATGCACAATGTCCTAATGCAACTGGACACAGTATTTATCTATTAGATTACAGTAAAATATACAACTTTAAAAATAGTAATTTAAAGATAATTCAAACATTTACAATATCAATTAAAATGTGAACCTTATGGTTCTGAACACAAAAAGTATATAAAGCTTTTTTTTTTTTTTTTGGTACTGGGGATTGAACCCAGAGGTGTTCTATCTTTGAGCTACATCCCAGCCCTTTTTATTTTTATTTTGAAACAGGATCTTGCTAAGTTGCTGAGGCCGGCCTCCAAGGTGCAATCCTCCTCTTTCAGCCTCCAAGTATTTGGATTACAGGTGTGTGCCACTGCACCCTGCAAAAGCTTCTATCGTATATTGATACTCCCATCCAAAACTCCATCAGGCTTTCTGCAGATGACAACCCACACAAAGCTACAATTGAGGACAATCAAGCCAGTGCTTGGAAGACATTAACCAGCAGTAATCTTTTTTTTTTTTTTTGCAGTGCTGGGGATTGAACCCAGGGGCATTCTACCTCCGAGCTACACCCCCAGCCCTATTTTTTATTCTTTATTTTGAAACAGGGTCTTGCTAAGTTGCAGACGGCCTCACTAAGGAGCTGAGGCTGGCCGCGAACCTGGATCCTCTGGTCTCAGCCTCCCAAGTACTGGGATTACAAGCGTGCGCCACCACACCTGGTTTAACCAGCAGTAATCTTAGCAGTAGCATTGATAGCAATAACAGGAGTGCTTACCCAATTGAGTAAACGAGACATCCGCAATTAAAATTTTACATGATTATTGGTATTTACAAGAATATGAACTAATGGAAACCTCCACAGATGTTCTCATAGATGAGGCTCTTTTCTCTCCTCCTAGTGGGTCAACTGTCCTTGGGGGCAAGAGCAGGAAGGAAACCTCCCTTCATCTGATGTTCAGCTGGGAGCAAGACAGAAGGAAGAGGCCCCTCCGCAGATGGCGCCTGCTCAACAGCCCTGAGCCTGGTTCTGAAAGTCCATCACACCCCCAGCACGGCCCCAAACCACTTTTCCTACTTCTTTTCTCTTATAAAGGATGGAGCTAGCCAGGCATGGTGGCACATGCCTGTAATCCCAGTACTTGGGAGGCTAAGACAGGAGGATCACAGGTTCAAGGCCAGCCTCAGCAATTTAGTGAGTCCCTCAGCAACTTAATGAGACCCTGTTTCAAAAATAAAAAAAAAAAGACTGGGGGTGTAGCTTGGAGGTAGAATGCCTCTGGATTTAATCCCCAGTACAAAAAAAAAAGGGGAGATGGACCTGGGTTATTACACTAGTGCAATATCCAGTGGTTCTTGCCACAGGTGGGAGAAGACAGAGGGGAAAGGGTTTGGCATGGGATTGGCATGGGCCTGACACCTGCTTCCCACACTCACTAGCTGTAGCATCTGGAGAAATTATTTAATTTTTTTTTTTTTTT
>PVJS01016530.1:0-13472 GCA_004027185.1 Glis glis | reverse complement strand
CTGCGCCACCACGCCCGGCCATTATTTAACTTTTTTAATGCCTAACATCCTTGGATGAAAAACAGTATTGATACCACCCACCTCAGACCTTGATTGACAGGAAGCATCATGGAATAGCCCCTCCCCCATCTGCCGTCCACCGCTGGGCCAGGCAGGCAGTGATGGCGGGGACAAAACAAGGTGAGCCTTTTCCGCAGTAAGCCACTCTCTGCCTCTCAGCCTGGGCACCTTCCCAAGCAGCTAAAGGATCTTCCTGCAGGTCACCCCGCCTTTCTCCTAATTGTCCTCCTGGAGGTGGAGCATCTCAGAAGTATCACCTCCACCTCCAGGGAGCCCCACTGCCCTGCCACACCTCTCCTAACTCTGCCAGCTCAAGTCACCCTTCTGCTAGCATCCAGGAGACCCTAACCAATTCACCCTTTCTCCTGAAACGGTTCAAATCCAGTTTTCTGGGCTTTCTCAGCCAACAATGAGGTCAGAGATGAGAAAGTCTACGAAGAATTGGATAGTAGGAAAGTAAGAACATAGAACGTGATTGTTCTCACGGCACTTTGATTTTTCCAATTTTATTTTGTTAAAATAACCACATTATGGGAAATTGCCAATGGAAGAATATTGACGTTTTAAGGCAGAGCAGTGCTTTAGAAAGAGATTGCAAGGCTTTTATTGAAATCACAGAACTGCTTTATTTTGAACATGCCCTCTCTAATGGCCCGGGGAGGTGGAAGGATGTGTAGGAAATGTAAGAAAGAGAGTAAAAGGAATTTCATTAAGGGTAGGCTGCTCGGAAGGAAGATTCTAGCTCTGATGTAACAGAGGAGGGAGATAGGAGAGAAGTGAAACAAAATAGGATGCAGCAAATGTAACGGATACTCATGTCGCCTGCCAGTGAACTCTCCTTTGCAAATCAGACATCTCTTCTCTATTTGCTGCAAAGCTTCGCAGCCTCAGACTGGCATCAGGCCATCAGACTGTTGCAAAATGACGGAGAAAGCCGGGCATGGTGGCGCACGCTTGTAATCCCAGTACTTTGGGAGGCGGAGACCGGAGGATCCGGGTTCGCGGCCAGCCTCAGCTCTCTCTCTCTCTCTCTCTCTCTCCCTGTCTCTCTCTACTTAGTGAGGCCCTCCGCAACTTCGTGAGACCCGGATTCCCAGATTCAAAATAAAGTATAAAAAATAGGGCCGGAGGCGTAGCGCGGAGGTAGAACGCCCCTGGGTTCAATCCCCGGTACCGCACAAAAAAAAAAAAAAGACGGAGAAGACGCTTCCTGGAGCCAGCATCTAACCCCCATTGCTTTCTCATCTCATCATCCAGTGATAATGAGAAAAGATGGGAAAAGAAGACATCATTCCCTCTCCCCTTCAGTGCTCTGGACACTTCCCAACAATGCAACATAGTCCTCAGCTTTCCCAGGCGTCCATTTCCCACCACTTCCGGACACCTACAAGCCCCAGGGTACGGGCAGACCCAGGAGAACTCGTGCCTTTCTCTGTAAATCACTTCTGGGAAGTTCCCACTGTTCCATGGGGTAAAAACAATGCCTGTTTTGTTCATTCTGTCTTTCCAGTGCCTGGCGCACAGTAGATACTCAATGGTCGTCCTTGAATGAATGAATCAATGGATGAATGAAAGTTTTCCAAAAGGACAGACTTGCGGGAGGAACGTCAACCTCTGCTTCCATTTATCTCTGAAGCAGTTTCTCCTGCTTGTGTTTGTATCTTTATTCCTTGGAGGAAATATCAAAAGTGAAAGACATTTTTTTTCTGGATCGCAACGCATGACAGTAA
Organism: Glis glis; assembly: GCA_004027185.1. Taxonomy (NCBI): domain Eukaryota; kingdom Metazoa; phylum Chordata; class Mammalia; order Rodentia; family Gliridae; genus Glis; species Glis glis. The sequence goes on along the minus strand of PVJS01016530.1, from coordinate 11,682 downwards.
AAGGATTAGAGCTTGGAAAATCTGTGAAACTGATGAAACCTTTGATGCCCCGACGTCCCTCTCAGGGTCTCCTCCGTGGTCCCAGTCTCTGCCTCTTCCCTCCCTCCTCTCTCCTGATCCCCATCCTTCTCCCCCAGTCTCCAGGGGTTAGCCATCAAGTCAGGTGCCTAAAAGGTAGTTCCTGAGGATCAAGTTCGCCGACAATAACTTGAACTTTAGTAGAAGATTCCCGATGACCAACCCAAAGGAATAACACTGGTAAAATTTCCAGAGGTTGGAAGCATGTGATTTAGGAGGACTTAATTTTTCCACTTCAAATCATCCCATGTACGCAGCTATATATTTTGGACATTCATAAGGCTGTACCTGCCCACAGATCACGTCAACAAACCAAATCGGATAAGGACCTGGACTGCACGATTGTCTTTTATGAGAAACTACCAGCCTCACATCCATCCACTCATCCATCTATTGCTCTCATTCATTCACTTTTCTCATAGACCAGTGGGGAGACAGAGAATGACATATCAGTTTTCCAGTGACTTCAGACTCAGGGGGGAGGGAGATAGTAACTAAATAATCCAATGAGCGAAGGAAATGCCTCAGATAAAAGGAGCGAGGCTGTGGGAGTGCAGCCCAGAGGGCCGAGCCAGGCTTCCCCGAGGAAGGAGGAGTGGAGTAAAGGGTAGACAGAGGGAAGAGGAGACTCCATGGGAGAGAGCATGGCTCCCACAAAGCCAGCTGGAGCTCAGATATCCAGGTGAACAATTAGAAAAGAAAGCGAAGGCAGGGTGTGGTGGCGCACGCTTGTAATCCTAGTACTTGGGAGGCGGAGACCGAAGGATCCTGGTTCGCGGTCAGCCTCAGCTACTTAGTGAGGCCTTCCGCAACTTCCTGAGACCCAGTTTCAAAATAAAGTATAAAAAATAGGGCCAGGGGTGTAACTCAGAGGTAGAACGCCCCTGGGTTCAATCCCCAGACCGCAAAAAAAAAAGAAAGAAAGAAAGAAAAGAAGGCGAAGGCTGATCATCGGTAAAGTTTAAGATTCTTTTTTTTTTTTTTTTGGTGGTGGTGCTAAGGATTGAACCCAGAGGCATTCTACCTCTGAGCTACCCCCCTATTTGTATTTTGAAACAGGGTCTTGCTAGGTTGATGAGAGTCTCACTACTTGCTGAGGTTGTCCTTGAACCTGCCATCCTCCTGTCTCAGCGTCCCAAGGACTGGGATTACAGGTGTGCACCACCACACCGGCTCAGAGTCTATTCTTTATCTGTGTTAGTCAGCTTTCTGTCACTGTGAAAACATACCTGAGATAACACTATAAGAAAGGTTGCTTCGCCCTGTTGCTTTGGGGCCTGTGGTTAAGGCAGAACATCACGGTGGGGAGTGTGTGGTAGAACAAAACCGCTCACTTCATGGCAGCCAGGAAGCAGACGGAAGAAGGGAGAGACAGAGAGAGAGCATGGAGGGGCCACAGTCCAACCGTCCCCGTCAAGGGAAAGCCCCCCAATGCCTTAACTTCCTCCCATGAGGCTCCACCTCCTAACGATTCCATCACAGCCAGGTACAGTGGTGCATGCCTGTAATCCCAGTGCTTGGGAGGCTGAGATAGGAGGATTGTAGGTTGGAGGCCAGCCTCAACGACTTAGCGAGACCCTCAGAAACTCAGCGAGAATCTCTTTCAAAACAAAAAATAAAAAGGGCTGGGGGTGTAGCTCAGAGGTAGAATGCCCCGGGTTCAATCCCCAGTACCAAAAAGCAAAATAAATAAAGCTTCCATCACCTCCCGATAGAACCACAGGCTGGCACCAAGCCTTCAACGTGTGGGCCTTTGGAGGATATTCAAGACGCAAACTGCAGCATCAACTTGGGAGCAATAGAAAGCCACCGAGTCGCTTCAAGAAGGAGAGTGGCCACAACGTTGCCGTGCACTGAGACGCGGTGCGGTATACTCACGTACCGCTGTGCTTTTCTTCTTCTGTGCTCCAAGGGCGGAGCATCTGTTCCTGGGGAGAATTAAGACGGTGCTTTCCTGGAAAGCAAAGAAAAGGCAGGGTCAAGGTTCAGCCGCTGACTTCCACTTCAGAGATAATAGAAACAGAAAGCCAGAGCTTTTAGTGGATCAAATGGAAGCGCCACAAGAGAGCAGGGCGACAGGGTTCACCCCAAGTGAGGGATCATAAACTGCAGTGTGGGGAGGAGGGAGCAGATCAGGAGGGTGGGCGCCAGGCCAGAGGGCGACCTTGACCCCCAGGAACCACGCAGGGAGCAGAGGCTGCCCCAGCAGGTGTAGAACACCACCAGCCAACACCACGGATGGTCTACACCTGCGGAGAGCACCCAGCCAGCACCACGGACGGTCTACACCTGCGGAGAGCACCCAGCCAGCACCACGGACGGTCTACACCTGCGGAGAGCACCCAGCCAGCACCACGGACGGTCTACACCTGCGGAGAGCACCCAGCCAGCACCACGGACGGTCTACACCTGCGGAGAGCACCCAGCCAGCACCACGGACGGTCTACACCTGCGGAGAGCACCCAGCCAGCACCATGGACGGTCTACACCTGCGGAGAGCACCCAGCCAACACCATGGACTTTCTACACCTGCTGGCGAGCCTACCACCTGATGGCCTGGGAGGAGGAGGCTGTCTTTCTGACTGCCTACAGTCCACCTACCATTTGCCCAGCAGGAGGGCCATCATCTTGTTCCGGCCACCCAAACTATTCCCTCAACCCAGTGGCTCTTAACATCTGCAAGTTCCCTTCCCAGAGAGATAATAGTCATGGCGACACACCCAAGGCAGGTGGTGATGCTGCAGATGGGAAACCCTCCCCAGTTATCTGTACGTGGGTGAGATAACCGAATCCCTGGCTGAGATAGCGGTGCGGCCAGTCCCTGCTACAGATGAGACTGGCCCTTTCCAAAGTCCACTCCGGCTGCTGGGGGGACAGCTGAATGCCAAGTGGCCAGCAGAGAGGCAGTGAGATGGACGGGACGCTGTTACAGTGACCCTGGGAAAAAGTGGCTGTGGCTCAGGCTATAGCCGGCCACACTGGAGACGGAGCGGCCTGGAGTCCAAGATGTTGCTGTGATACAATATCAGCACTTACAGGAGCCGATGTGAAAATACAAGAAAATTTGTCTCCACTCTAAATTAGGCTTCCGCTACAATGATGAATCACAGTCGCAAATTTTCAGGGGCTTCAGATAGCCATTTTTGCTTCTTGTTAATGGTCTGCAGGTCGTGGGGACCTTTCTGCTTCAGGTTGCAGGTGAGGCCGGGGTATCCCCAGCTGCCTCTCATCCCAGGACCTGCAGCTACCTGGGGACAGGCAGACGGCAGAGGGCAAGAGGCCACGTCAAAACAACACATCCAAGCCTCCACCCGGACAAGGCCTGCAAAGTGTCTTCGCATGTCCCGCTGGCCACAGGCCCTAACTCTTAGCTCTGCCCGCCTTCCTTTCAGGGGACCCTCCGCCCTGCAGGGTGGCTGCCTACTGGAATGGCACACTCAGCCCCTGCTGCTTGGAACTGCCCCTCCGTGGGCACCTGCCTCCCTGCGCACGCTGTGTGGATTGGTCTGTCTCCCATTCGAGAGGATGAGGATGCTCTTGGAATAATTTCTGAATCCAGTGCCTAGAAAGTACACAACAAATGCTTGGTGAGTAGATGGATGCTAGAATTGTTTCTGTTTTACACACACACACATACACACACACACACACACACACACACACACACAGCATTTGATGGCCCCAGAATCGGTTGGTGGAAGAATGCTGATGTAGCTGGGTGCAGTGGCACACACCTGTAATTCCAGTACTTGAGAGGCTGAGACAGGAGGATCGCAGGTTCAAGGCTAGCCTCAGCAATTTAGGAAGACCCTCAGCAACTTAACGAGATTCTGCTTCAAAATAAAAAAATTAGAAGGGCTAGAGGTATAGCTTGGAGGTAGAATGCTCCTGGGTTCAATCCCCAGTAACGACAAACAACAAACAATTCTGATGTCTTTATTCTTTAACCTGGCCTTCTCCCCAACCCCTCTGGGTAGAGCTAAGAGCTGCTCACCTGTCCCAGGAAAGCCTCCAGCCCTTGCCAGTGATGCCCAGATACCCACCTCGGTACCACTGGGTCCTGCTCAGCCCCCAGCCAACGTGTACCTGACCGAGGCTGCACGGACGCGTGTTGTCCAGGAGACATGGCTCCCAGCCACAAGCCTCCAGCAGGGTGCCACAGAGGGACTCACTTCTCGCCCCAGTGTAGTCTCCTGGGTCTCCAAACAGGCCATAAACCTCCAATCCTTGGAAATCCTGGAGGGCCCGAGTCACGGTGGGAGAGGGAGGCCGCTGTCATAGCATGGTGGGGGAAAAGATGTCTATTTCCCTATCATAATCACCTTCTGAGCTGGTTCCCTGAGCCCTGCCCCAAGGCTGGCACATAGCTTCTGTTATTTCACTTACTACAATACCTAGGACATGAGAATTTCATTCAAGTCACATCCCCATTTCACAGAGGAGGAAGTTGAGTCTTGGGGTGGTTAGGTAACTTGTCAAAAGTCATACAGGTCACAGGCTGGGGAGCCCAGCTCAGAGCCAGCCGCTCTTACCCCAAGTCTGTTTTCCTGATCCCTGGGTTGTATTGCTTACAAAGAATCAGTCAATCCACAACAGAACACTTCTCTGTGGACACAGCCTGGTAGGGGTGGCACCCGCAAAGAAGGGGGTGGAAGGGCATCTCACACCCTGGCATATCGCACAGCGTGGGCAGCCGGCCCTGGCGGACAGGGGCTCGAGCGGGCCCAAGCCCTTGCAGAAACCTCTATTCCATGCTGCTCAGGCCTCAGTTCCCTTGGAGCTGAGGCGCTCGGCTCCCTGGCAGCCACACTCACGGTGTGTTATATCACACCACCTCTTTCCCTAACTCATTTGTGGACAAGGGCAGCTGCAGGGCAAGGCCTCTGGAAGGGGGGCCAGGCCAGAGTCACCGGCCTCCGAATGCAGCTGTGCAGGTGCCGTTGCGGCCATTTCCTTGTCCCCTGGGAAGGCGGTGTCTGTTCCATTCTTGGGAAGTTCATGATGGCCAGCAGAGCAAGGCAGGTCTCGGGCCCGACTCCTGCATGTCTCAGCCATGAGAAGAGGGATGTCCAAACCACAGCCAGGGCCCTGGCCGGCCACTGCCAACGCGAGTCCCACTGCAGCTAGACCTGGGCCAGAGTTTGAGGCAGCGAGTTTGGCTGGACATGCATCCGGGGAGCTCACTGTGGAAGCCACCATTCCTCGGCGGGTGGTTCCACAGATGTCCACAGCGTCTGCAGGGCCTTGGTCACATAGGCCCCATCCACCTCTGTGGCCCAGGCCACGGTCACCCGGCCCCGTGCAACTCTGGTATCACCGGGCACACTTGGCTGGCCCAGGTGCCCTTGGCCTCTATACTCTCTCTGCTCTCCTCCAGTGTCTGCAAAGTAGACTGCAGGTTGCAGTTCTCCCAGGTGTGCAGCCGCTCCTTCGTCTAAGTGGCGTTAGACAAGTTCTCCAACCTACCTGGAGCCTTGTTTCCTCCTCTGGAAAGTGGGGGTGACAAGGATCAAGTGACACAGTACATGGGGAGCACTGTGTACACTGCTGACCTGTTACACATGCTCCTACGTGTCAGCCACGGGCCTCCTCCCGGCCTCGAAGCCAGCTCAGGGTGGAGGCTGCTGCTTACCAGGGTGCATGCCGGGTAGCTCCTATGGCTCTAGCAACCCCACCAGTGCACCTGAGGACCAGCGGCGCTCATTTTCCTACGTCAGCCTCGCAGTCAGGCTGAGACATATTTATCCGCATCCCTTTATCCCCAGCACCTAGGATCTGGGTCTTTTTGCAAACACCCATTTTCCTCCCTCCTCTCACACAGGCCATGTTAGGAAAGGCATTTTGCGGGGTCTCTGCGTACCGGCCTTATCTTGCAGATTTGAATGGTCACAGAAATTAGAAGAGCTGGGCCCAGCCTGCGCCAGTCCTGGGCCGATGACCTTCAGGGGACATCACTCTAGGTGGAGAAGTTCAGCGCAGCTGGTCTGCACAGCAGGGCTCCCCACCCCCACCCTCCACTGTGTTCACACCTGGCTCCAGCTCCTCGTGCCCGGGAGGTACAGCGCTTGCTAGGCTGTGAAACACACTCAAGCACAGTCTCTCTCTGGGCCTCACCTTGGACATTGCAGTGCCTAGCTTTGTGTTGTTATGTTTGTTATTTGAGTGTTCGACTCTGGTTTGTTGCAAGCCCCGTAAAGACAGCATACTACCCTCGTTGTATTCCTAGAATTCAGTGCACAGGCAATATTTATTGAATGGGCTTCTATGAGGAAGCAGAGTGATATGGTAAAAAAGCACAGGGTATTTATTCAGATGGTCAGCCGGGGGGGGGGGGTGTATGACCTCTGTGACAATAGACAGCCCATTTTTCCAACTGTAAAATGAGACTAATAATGCCCCGTCTCCTCAAGCTACTGAGGAAGAGATGAGACCTCTGAAAGAGTTCTTTCCAAGCTGTGAAGTCTGAATAAACAAGCACTAAGGTAATAGTTTAGAACTGGGAACACCCCAGATGCCCTTCGATGAGTGAATGGTTAAACACACTGCTATATCCACACCATGACATACTACTCAGCAATAAGCGCAAGCGAGCTGTTGATACGTGACACAACATGGTGGCATCGCACACAAGTTATGCTGAGTGCAAAAGCCAATCCCAGGCCGGGCGTGGTGGCGCATGCTTGTAATCCCAGTACTTGGGAGGCAGAGACCAGAGGATCCGGGTTCTCGGCCAGCCTCAGCTACTTAGTGAGGCCCTCCGCAACTTTGTGAGACCCGCTTTCAAAATAAAGGATAAAAAATAGGGCCGGGGGTGTAGTGCAGAGGTAGAACGCCCCTGGGTTCAATCCCCAGTACCGCAAAAAAAAAAAAAAAGCCAATCCCAAAAGGTAACTACTGTATGATTCCATTGATCTCACATTGGAATGACAAGATTATAAAAACGGGAAGCAGACGATTGGTTTCTAGGGGCTAATGAGACAGTAAGGGCTCTAAAAGGACAAGAAGAGGGATTCTTTTTTTATAGTTATACATTTTAATAAGTGTTAGGGTATCAGAAGCATGCATGCACACATTGCTCATTTAGCCGTCCCTCAAATCCCACCCTATTCCCTCCCCCTTCCCTCCTTTCCATGCTCAGCATAGTGATTGACTCTGATAAGTTTGTGTATACACATCGTGTGCATTAGTGTATTTCCCTCTTCCCCCCTCCCGTCTCCCTCAGTTAGGTCACCTTCTTTGCTCAACTAAGGCTTTCTCCTTCTTTGTCTGGAGTCCCTTCTAAGTCCTATTCTCCCTAGCTTCCACATATTAGGGAGAACATCTGACTTTTCACTCCTTGTGACTGACTAATCTCACTGAGCATAATGTTCTCCAGTTCCCTCCATTTCTCTGCAAATGATGTAATTTTGTTCTTCTTTAAGGCTGTGTAAAATCCCATTGTATACATATCCCATAGTCTTGTGATCTATTCATCTGTTGATGGATACCTTGGCTGGTTCCAAAGTTTGGCAATTGTGAATTGTGCAGCTATAAACATAGATACACATGCATTAGTCTGGTACTTTGGTTTCAGTTCTTTTGGGTAGATGCCTAGAAGTGGTATTGCTGGGTCATATGGTAGGTTCATTCCAGGCTTCTGAGGATCCTCCACACTGTTTTCCAAAGTGGTTGCACTAATTTTCAATCCCACCAACAGTGTATTAGAGTTTCTACTCTCCACATCCTCACCAGCATTTATTGTTGTTTGTGTTTTTAATGATTGCCATTCTAATTGGGGTTAGGTGAAATCTCAGGGTAGTTTTGATTTGCATCTCTCTGATTGCTAGTGATGTTGAACATTTTTTCATACATTTATTGGCCATTTGTATTTCTTCTTCTGTGAAGTGTCTATTTAGTTCACTTGCCCATCTTTTGACTGGATTATTTGTTTTTTTAGTGGTGATTTTTTTCAAGTTCTCTGTATATTCTAGATATTAGTCCTCTATCAGAGGAGTAGCTGGTAAAAATGTTCTCCCATTCTGTCGGCTCTCTGTTGAGGTTCTTGATTGTTTCCTTTGCTGCACAAAAGCTCTTCAGTTTAATGCAATCCCACCTATTGATCTTATTAGTTTCCTGTGCCTTTGGGGTCTTGTTGAGGAAGTTTTTACCTGTGCCTATGTGTTGAAGTGTTGGACCTATGCCCTCTTCAAGTAGCTGCAAGGTCCCTGGTCTGATTTCTAGGTCTTTGATCCATCTCGAATTGACTCTTGTATAAGGTGAGAAAGTGGGGTTTATTTCTATTTTTCTGCTTATGGTTATCCAGTTTTGCCAGCCCCATTTGTTGAAGAGGCTATCCTTTTTCCTGTGGGTGTTTTTAGCCCCTTTGTCAAAAATCAATTGGCTGTAGGTGTGTGGGTTTGTTTCAGAGTCTAGTATTCTGCTCCATAGGTCTACGTGTCTGCTTTTGTGCCAATGCCATGCTGTTTTTATTACTATGGCTTTGTAGTATAGTTTGAAGTCAGGTATTGTGATGCCTCCTGCATGGTTCTTGTTGCTGAGAACTACTTTGGCTATTCTGGGTTTTTTGTTGTTCCAAATGAATTTAAGGACAGATTTTTCTATGTCGGTAAAGAATGACTTTGGTCATTTAATGGGTATTGCATTGAATCTGTAGAGCACTTTTGGAAGAACGGCCATTTTGATGATATTTATTCTGCCTATCCAAGAGCATGGGAGATCTTTCCATCTTCTAAGATCCTCTTCAATTTCTTTTTTCAATGTTTTATAATTTTCCTTGTATAAGTCTTTTACCTCCTTGGTTAGGTTTATTCCCAAGTATTTTATTGTTTTGGGGGATATCATGAGTGGAAATGTCTTCTGGATTTCTTTTTCAGTGGATTTAGGTTGGCATACAGAAAAGCTTCTGATTTTTTAAGGTTGATTTTGTATCCCGACACTTTGCTGAATTTGTTGATCAGTTCTATGAGCCTTTTGGTTGAGTTTGTTGGATCTTCTAAGTATAATATCATGTCATCTGCAAATAGAGATAGTTTCAGTTCCTCTTTTCCTATTTGTACTCCTTTTATTTCCTTCTCTTGCCTTATTGCTTTGGCTAGAGTCTCGAGTACTATATTGAAAAGGTGTGGTGACAGTGGACATCCTTGTCTTGTTCCTGTTTTTAAGGGGAACTCTAGAAGTTTTTCCCCATTCATTATGATGTTGGCTGTGGGCCTATTGTATATTGCCTTTATTATGTTGAGGTATGTTCCTTCTATTCTGATTCTCTGCAGTGTTCTTATCATGAAAGGGTGTTGGATTTTGTCAAATGCTTTTTCAGCATCTATTGAAATGATCATGTGATTTTTGTCTTTAGTTCTGTTTATGTGGTGGATTACAATGGATTGTTTTTTGTTTGTTGAACCAGCCTTGCATCCCTGGGATGAACCCGACTTGGTCATGATGTATGATTTTCTTGATGTGGTTTTGAATGCGCGTTGCTAGTATTTTGTTGAGAAGTTTTGCGTCTAAGTTCATCAACGATATAGGTCTGTAGTTTTCTTTTCTTGAGCTGTCTTTATTTGGTTTTGGTATTAATGTGATGTTGGCTTCATAGAATGTATTTGGGAGAGTCCCGTTTCTTTCTATTTCACGGAATAGATTGAGGAGTATTGGGATTAGTTCTTCTGTAAAGGTTTTATAAAATTCACCTGGGAAACCATCTGGACCTGGGCTTTTCTTTGATGGTAGGCTCTTTATTGCTGCTTCAAACTCTTTAATTGATATTGGTCTGTTGAGGGCTGTCTTAGGACCACACATTTAGATTAACATCTTGGACCAAGTCGGCTGTGTACACAGTGCCTGGTCAAGTGGAATCTGTCTGCAAACAGACAAATTTCCTGGGACTTGATGGGATCGATAGCGTGTGGACTTTGATGTCCTCTCCATCTAATGTTTAACTCCTCCTTCCCCTCAATTGTTTTCTGACCCCACCTTGCTTCCTCTCTTTATCTGGACCTGTGATACTTGCTGTTTCCTGTGTTTAGTTGTTTTTATGATGTCTTGTCTAAAGTTTCTATAAAAGCAAGGTGCTGGCTACAGATGGACGGGAGAATTTGCCATCTCTATCTCCTCCCCGATCTCCCAATTATTAAATGTAATTATTTTGCAAATTACTATATCAGACTTCGTGTTGTTTTGTGCGAGACTATTTGTTAGGAAGCTGCCTAGTGCAGCAACCTTCCGTGGCTGGAACCTCGGAATTTAGGAAGCTGTTTGGGCAGCGACCGTCTGTGGCAAGAATCAGAGAATATTTGTCAGGGAGCTGCAGGGAGCAGCGACCTTCCGTGGTGGAAGCCCTGGAGCAGATTGTCCGCCGGAGATACCGCAATATTGGTCAATTTAAATTTTCTATATCTTCTTGATTCAACTTAGGAAGGTTGTAGGTGTCTAGAAATTTGTCAATTTCTTCTAGGTTTTCCATTTTGTTGGAGTATAGTTTTTCAAAGTAGTTTCTGATAATCCTCTGGATTTCTGTGTTGTCGGTGGTAATATCACCTTTTTCATCTCTTATTTTAGTAATTTGGGTTGATTCTCTCTTTCTTTTGGTTAGGTTGGCTAGTGGTTTATCTATCTTGTTTATTTTTTCAAGGAACCAGCTTTTGGTTTTGTTGATTTTTTTGTATTTTTTTTAATTTCTACTTCGTTGATTTCTGCTCTGATTTTAACAATTTCCTGTCTTCTATTGGCTTTGGGGTTAGACTGTTCCTGTTTTTCAAGGGCTTTGAGGTGTGTCATTAGGTTGTCTATTTGATGATTTTCTGTTCTTCTTATGTGGGCACTCAGTACTATGAATTTTCCTCTTAATACTGCCTTCAGGGTGAACCAGAGATTTTGATATGTTGTGTCGCTGTTTTCATTTGTTTCTAGGAATTTCTTAATCTCTCCCCTTATTTCTTCTCTGACCCATTTCTCATTCAGCAGTGTTGTGTTCAGTCTCCACATGTTTATGAGTTTCTCTGGGTCATCTTATAGTTGATTTCTAGTTTAATTCCATTATGGTCTGAAAAGATGCAGGGGATTATGTCACATTTTTTTTAACTTGCTAGTACTCACTTTGTGGCCTAGGATATGGTCTATTTTAGAGAAGGTTCCATGAGCAGCTGAGAAAAATGTGAATTCAGCTGTAGGCGAGTGGAATATTCTGTATGTGTCTACTAGGTCCATTTGGTTTATGGTGTTTATTAGGTCTGAGGCATCTTTACTGACTTTTTGTCTTGAAGATCGATCTAGTGGTGTGAGAGGTGTCTTGAAGTCTCCCAATATTATTGTGTTGGGATCTATGTGTGATTTAATGTCACAAAGAGTTTCTTTTATGAAAGTGGTTGCACCTATGTTTGGGGCATAAATGTTGACTATTGTTATATCCTCTTGCTGGATTGTTCCATTTACCAGTAAGAAATGACCTTCTTTGTCTCTTCTGATAAGTTTAGGTTTGAAATCTAATTTGTCTGATATCATAATTGCTACTCCTGCTTGTTTTTGAGTTCCGTTAGCATGGATTGTCTTTCTCCATCCCTTCACCTTTAGTTTTTGCGTATCTTTACTTGTAAGGTGTGTTTCTTGCAG
>PVJS01016529.1:0-37374 GCA_004027185.1 Glis glis | reverse complement strand
TGAGGCCCTCCGCAACTTCGTGAGACCCAGTTTCAAAATAAAGCATAAAAAAATAGGGCCGGGGGTGTAGCGCGGAGGTAGAACGCCCCTGCGTTTTCAATCCCCGGTACCGCAAAAAAAAAAAAAAGGGCGCCGGGCGTGGTGGCGCACGCTTGTAATCCCAGTACTTTGGGAGGCGGAGACTGGAGAATCAGGGTTCGCGGTCAGCCTCAACTTGAGCACGCGCGCGCACGCTCTCTCTCTCTCTCTCCCTGTCTCTCTCTCTCTCTCTCTCTCTACTTAGTGAGGCCCTCCACAACTTCGTGAGACCCGGCTTCAAAATAAAGTATAAAAAATAGGGCCGGGGGCGTAGCGCAGAGGTAGAATGCCCCTGCGTTCAATCCCCGGTACCGCAAAAAAAAAAAAAAGGGCAAAACGTCAAAGAAAAGGATAATTAAAAAAATAGCCAGGGAGAAAAAGACAAATCCTTTATAGAATAGCAATTGGATGCTAGGTGTAGTGGTGCACGCCTGTCATCCCAGTAGATGGGAGGCTGAGACAGGAGGATTGTGGGTTCGAGACCAGACTCAGCAACTTAGTGAGACAGTGAGACCCTCAGCAACTTAGCAAGACCCTGTTTCAAAATAGCAATAGAAAAGCTGGGGGTGTTGCTTGAAGGGAGAATGCCTCTGGGTTCAATCCCCAGTACCAAAAAAATAAAAAGAGCAATTGGGTGACAGATCATTTATCAATAGTAGTAATGGAAGCTAGAAGAGAAGGATATCCTCTTCAATATACAGAAAAAACAGCTGTTGATCTAAAATCTATGCACAGGGAGGCTATCTTTAACATCTACATTAAGCAATAAGTTGTCATAGGAATAAACACCGAGTTTACCTCCAATGAACTGCCTACTATGTGCTAGGCACTTTGAAAAGTCAACGTCTTCTGAGGTGAGCACGATAATTCCCATTTTACGTTTGGGAAAACTGAGTCTCCAAGGGGCTAGGAGACTCACCCAGATCCTCTGACTGGAGCCCATGCTCTCTCCCCTACACCCAGGAGGTGCACCTTAGATTGCTGTGGACTCGCCAGGATCCTTCTCTTTGGAGGCCGGATTCAGGCTAGAGGTTGTGAAGACAGGAGGGCAGGGAATTCAGACCCCAGAACGCAAGGGTTTATACCCTTTAACCCGCAGGTCGGGGCAAGTCTGCAGGAACAAGTGATGGGGGCGGGTGGAGAGGAAGAGCTTTCTGTGAGTCACAACGTCCTGGGGTGCCATGCAGGGCGGGCGGCTGGGTTCGAGGGAGCAGCTAATCCCATCCTCTTCCTCCCTTCTCTCGCCCTGCTTTGTCCTTCCGTGTCTAGGCTGGACAGTGCTTCAGGCTCCTCTCCTCCTTCCTGCCAGCTAGCCAGCGGGCCTGCTCTTGTGATGGTGAGCGTCCACTCAGCTGGCCACCGCAGGCAGGACGAGGCAGTGCAATGGGCACGTCCCCAAGGACAGAGCTTCCCTGACTGCTGCGGAGCCCAGCAGCCTCAGGAGAACCCAGCAGGCTTTGCCTCGGGGCCCTACAGAAGACTCGTGTGCGTGCATGCGTGAGTGCGTGCATGTGTGCGTGCGTGCATTGCTGGGGCATTCTCTGAGTTACACCTCCAGCCCTTTTTATTTCTTATTTTTGAAAGAGTCTTGCTAGGTTGTTGAGAGTCTCGCTAAGTCACTGAGGCTGGTCATGAACCTACAATCTTCCTGTCTCAGCCTCCCAAGTACTGGGGTTACAGACATCCACCACCACACCCTGCGAGGCCTCGCTTCTTAAGGACTTGCCCCACCCTCAAGTCTCCCTGCCATTCTCTAGTCCTTCCTTTCTCCAGCCCTTGGATCTCTTGACAGCAACTTCGGAGCAGGAGCTGAGCTCCGGAATGACCCTATCACGCACATGGTTTATGGTATCTACCAAGGCTGCTGTCCTAGAAGGGACAGATATGCCCATCACGGTCTATCCCCCATCCTAGCCATCCCCCACGTGAACCCCAGATGGGCTCCTGCACCCAGTTCATTGCCTGGCTAGTGAGTTATGACTTGGTGACCAACTGTGGAAAGGACAGACTGAGATGGGCGAGTTCCTCTTTGGGAGTTTTGGAATGGGGTGAAGTTACAGAACTGAAGCTGTTTGGTGGTAGATGCTGGAAATGAGAAGTCCAAGTTGGGGCTAGTAGCTATGCTGGGCCTAATATAAGCTGAGGAGACAGGAAAAGAAGGGGAGAGGAGAGGAAAGGAGAGGGAGAGAGGTGTGAGGCAAAGGGAGGAGGGAGAGGGAAAGAGAGGAAAGGAGAGGGAGAGGAAAAGGGAGAAGGAGAGGGAGAGGGAGAGGGAGAGGGAGAGGGAGAGAGGTGCGAGGCAAAGGGAGGAGGGAGAACAGGATCACCATGCTCACAGCTCACAGGAATTTGGAGAGAGTCAGGCCCCAGTCCTGGAAGCTTCCACAATCTCCTTGAGATCTCCCAATCTCCTAATCATGTGTATTACCCTTTACATGTATGCAATGCTTTTTCAACAAAAATCCTTTTTTCACATGATCTCATGCAACAGTGAAACAGACCCTAACAGACCCATCTGTAAAGCAGCGCCTACAGTTACAACATCACTTACCCTGCGCAGTCGCTATGACAAGGAGACCAGCAAATGTGCAGGAGTGTGCCCCTCAAGGCGTACACCACAAAAACGTTGCTCTCTGCCTCTGTCCTGTCCCCGTCCCCACTGGCAACATTGGATGCCATATTCAGGAACTGCCACTGAGAATCGTGACAAAATGCCAAGGGGGGATGACCATTGTGGTTCTTACCCCGCCAAGGTCTCCCCAGTCCCCAGTGGAAGGAACAAAGCCAAGCAAACACCTTGAGGAAGCAAAGATGTGCTTCTCTGCAGGAAGAGAGAAAAAGGAGGTGGGGAGAGAGGGAAAGAGAAATCACCATTACTCTTGATCATTGCATGGTGCGTTAGAATGATATGATTATTCAGTGGCATTCTAATCAGGCTTAATGAAGAGTAATGGGTATAGGAGAAGACCTGAAACATAGTTTTATGTGGCATGTGTACCCCCCAAGCAAGGCAGCACAAGGACCCCACATCAAAGCCCCAGGGCTCAAAGACTGGATGGAGGTTAATCCGGACCAGCTGGTTGGTGTCCAGCATGACTCCTGACCATGTGTCTGACAGGATGGTCTGGGAACCATGCGGGCACCCCTTGGCAGGCACGAGTGGGGACTGGCAGAGGGTGCGTGATGCGCACTGTGAATGGCATGGTCCCTGGCTGAGAAGGCGAGCTGGGTGTCTTCTGAGACTACCATAGATGGCTACCCTGGGGTTGGCCAGAGGGAGGGAAGGCAACCCGAGCCAGCTGTCCTCAGTGTCCCCTCCCCGGGGGGACACTTATTAACAAATCCTTAGTTAAAGTTTTTGTATTTGAAAGAGGTCTTGCAAGAAACTAGAGAAGTGTCTATTTTAATAATATAAAAAAGTGACAGTGAATCTCCCTGAAGGAAGTCATCTTAGACAGGTATAAACAAACTCTGAGAGGAGATAAAGAAAAAATGATTTTAACTAAGTTATAGGGTGGCCAGGTGACCTCCGTCACCATTTTCACACCCAAACCCATTCAGCAAAGGTGAAGCTTCTGACCTCTCTTGCTCAAGCTCTTTAAAAAATAATAATTTATTGGTGCTTTGCAATTATACATCAGAGTGAGGTTCCATGTGTTAAAAACATACATGCACACAGCTCTTTGTGAATTTCCCTCCACATCCCACCCCACCTTCCTCCCCACACGAGTTAGTGAGATTGGTAGTAATCCTTTCACATATTGCCATAGTATTTTTTTTTTTTTGCGGTACTGGGGATAGAACCCAGGGGCATTCTACCTCCGAGCCCCACCCCCAGCCCTATTTTTTATTCTTTACTTTGAAACAGGGTCTCACTAAGTTGCGGAGGGCCTCACTAAGTAGCTGAGGCTGGCCGCGAACCCGGATCCTCCTGTCTCAGCCTCCCAAGTACTAGGATTACAAGCATGCGCCACCACGCCTGGATCCATAGTATTACTTGGGAGGCTGCGACAGAAGGATCACAGGTTTGAGGACAGCCTCAGCAAGTAGTGAGACTCTCATCGACCTAGTGAGACCCTGTTTCAAAATAAAAACAAAAACAATAGGACTGGGGATGTATCTCAGAGGTAAAATGCCCCTGGGTTCAATCCCCAGTACTGCAAAAAAAAAAATTATATATATATATATATATATATATATATATATATATATTCCAGTTCCATCAATTTTTCTACAAATGACATCATTTTCTTCTTCTTTATGGCTGAGTAAAATTCCACTGTGTGGATGTACCACATTTTCTTTATCCACTCATCTGTTGACAGACACCTGTGTTGGTTCCATATTTTGGCTATTGTGAATTGTGCTGCTATAAACATGGATATGCGTGTGTCGCTGTCTTCCTCAGACCCTTTTCTTTCTAGCTGCCCAAGGTCTCAGACATTCAACAACAACTCTCATCAACCCAGTGAGACCCTGTTTCTAAATAAAAATAAAAGAGGGCGGGGGTGTAAGTCAGAAGTAGAATGCCCCTGGATCCAATCCCCAGGACCACACACACACATAAAAAGACCTAGAAAGGTTAACTTGCTTAGGTCCCTGGCTCTTTGGTGGCAAAGCTGAGTCCCTAATTCAGGCAGGTTCCCTGACTCAGAGCCGGGCTTCTTCTACTTCATACTCTATCTGATTTCAAAGCAAGAAAACAGGCAGCGGATGAGTCCCGGGGCTGTCCCAGCACCTCCAGCAGGTCG
The DNA here is from genome assembly GCA_004027185.1 of Glis glis. Classification (NCBI taxonomy): domain Eukaryota; kingdom Metazoa; phylum Chordata; class Mammalia; order Rodentia; family Gliridae; genus Glis; species Glis glis. The sequence continues at coordinate 32,545 of PVJS01016529.1, read as the reverse complement.
GCTTCAGTTTGCTTAGTCTTAGAGCATCTTTACTTTAATAATTCATGACAGAGCCTCCGCCACACAAATGAAAGTCAACCCCATCCAGTTGACCCCAAGCATGGAAGGGACCGGTAGAGTCACGGGAGACCACTCTTGCCCCGGGGAGGGGACACTGAGGACAGCTGGCTCGGGTTGCCTTCCCTCCCTCTGGCCAACCCCAGGGTAGCCATCTATGGCAGTCTCAGAAGACACCCACAGAAGATGAATCATGCTGCTGGCTCAGAGCAGGAGGGGACACAGAGCCTCTGCCCCTCCGAGAGCCAGGCGCGGCCTGGTGCATGCGTCTGGCAGCGTGCTGGTCTCAGTGCTCTGACAGCATGAAGGATGTTTGGTTTTGTTCCCAGGGCTGTTACCATTTGTCATCCCCTTGTAAGAGCTGGCACACTCCGCCTGGTCCCGCTTCCTTCTCTCTCCCCCAGCCCCCAGCTTCCGGCCAACCTCCATATGCTGCTATTCCCCTGCCACCGAGGGGAGCCCTCTCATGTTTACCAGAGAGGAAACTCTCCCACCTCGGTCCCCAGAAGCCCAAGAGATGCCCCTGAATTCAACTCACAAACATTTGCTGAACCATTCCTGGGGTGAAGTCCTGCGCTTGGGTACTGTGCTTGAGGCTTTGGGGCGTAAAACATCAGTCAAGACGAGCCTCTGCCTTCAAGGAACTTGCATCTCAGCAAGAAAATAACTATGAAGTCTAAGGAAGGGGGGCGGGGGACAGGCCTGCGAGCTAGGGAGAAGAACCTCACATTGGGAAAGTGGGTGGAGCAGGGGAGGGGACCATAAGAACATCAAATATTTTTGAAAAAATAGCTGAGAAGAGAAAGAAAGAGATAAAGTCACAACTGGAAGAGGAGCTACCGTGTATGAGCTGCTTTGAAAGTGAAAGAGAATGTTCCAATGCGCAGCCAGATGTGGTGGTGCATGTCTGTAATCCCAGTATTTGGGAGGCTGAGACAGGAGGATTGCAGATATGAGGCCAGCCTCTGCAACTTAGTGAGACCCTTTTTCAAAATAAAAAGGGCTGGGGGTGTAGCTTGGAGATAGGACACCCTTGGTTCAATCCCTTGTACTGAAAACAAAAACAAGCAAACAAAAAATGTGCAGGTGCAACGGGCAAGGTAGAAAGTACCAGAGAGGAAGTCATTATGGAGCAGAGTCCCCACAAGGGGCTGGTGAGCAGGCTCACGTCAGGGGAAGGGTCGCTGTGGAGGGAAGTCAAAACACGTCTATTTCAAGAATAGAGGAGCTGGGCGTGGTGGCGCACGCCTGTGATCTCAGTATTGGGGAGGTTGAGACAGGAGGATCGCAGGTTCGTGGCCAGACTCTGCAACTTAGCAAGGCCCTCGGCAACTTACTGAGACCCTGTTTCAAAATAAGAAATAAAAGGGGCTGGGAGTATAACTCAGAGGTAGAACAACCCTGGGTTCAATCCCCAGTACCACAAAAAAATAAAAAATAAAAATAAAATAATAGAGTAAAAGCAGAAATTGGTATGTGATAGTTGTGATGGTGGGGATTTTGTAACAAAAGGAAACAGCTGGCTGCATCTCCTGTCACTCAGGAGGTGAGGTCACCTGCTGAGGGCTACATGGGGTTTAGACTCTAAGATGACCAGAAGTTGGATTATCCACTGAGGAACTACTGAAAGGTAAAAGAGCTGTGACCATTGAGGCCCCTGCTGAGATTCAATCTCACCACGGGGCCTTTGCACATTCTGTCTCTGCTGTTTAGAACATACCACCACCTGGTCTCTGCATTGTCTTCTCTTTCAGATCTTGACTTACATTTCACTTTTCAGTTTGGCCTTTCCCCATAATTCCATCCTAGGCAGGTCCCCTCCTATATCTCCCATGATTCTCTACTCCAGCTCCTTCTTAATCCCTGTATAGCATTTACACTTATAATTACTCTATTTGTTCGTTTCTTGCTTCTTCCCCTTGTTCTTCCTCCTGGTCTCCCTCCCCCCTTCTCTTTCATCTTCATTTTCTGTCTTGCTCAACTAGGATGGAAGCCCCAGGGGTCCAGGGACTATGTCTGCATTTACTCCTATACCTTCCGCGTCTAGCCACATATCCGGCACACAGTGGGAACGCGATGGATGCTTATAGGGTGCAGGAATGAATACTGAAGAAGGTGTGCCCCTTGTGCAGCTAATCAGCTAGGCTGAGCAATTTCCCCAGGGTTGGGGACTGCAGGAAGTCTTCAACACAGGGCAGCCATCCTGAAATCCAGGGTCTTAAGGGAAATTGCTGGAATGTTTGGTAAAGGGGAAACTGGAGGAAAACCAAGGTGGGGATGGGGCATGCTGGCTGCGGCGGGCTTGGAGGTACATCACTCTGATCTTCAGTCAAGTCCTCCTTTGCTGTATGTCTTTTTTTTTTTTTTGGTACTGGGGTTGGAACTGGGGCATTCTACCTCTGAGCTAAACCCCAGCCCCATTTTATTTTTTATTTTGCTACAGGATCTCACTAGGTTGCTGAGGGTCTCAGAAGCTGCTGAGGCTGGCCTTGAACTGGGATCCTCCTGTCTCAGCCTCACAAGTATTGTGATTACAGGCGTGCGCCCCCACGCCCAGCTCGCTGCATGTCTTCGAGGAGTGGCCAGCTGACAGCCTTTCACTGCAGCCCCTTTGGGATCCACCACATAGTTGGAGCCAAGGCCACGCTTTTCCTGGGAGGCCCTAGTCAACGGCTGAGCGTTGGCCAATGCGGGGCTTCCCCAGTGGACAGTCTGCTCCAGAGCTCCTTATCAGGGTGGCCAAGACTTTGTCATTGAGATTTTCCAGCAATCAAAGGCTGAGCTAGAGTTAGGAGTGCAAGAATTTTATTGGGGTAAGGGGTGCGAGGGGAGGAAGCAGAACTGGGCAGGAAAGACCAGCACGGGCTCGCCCAGGCCAGCTCTGATCGCTCGCCTTTGAGCTTTCATGGTTGTTTTTTCTAACATCTATACTGCTGGAGCAAATGATCATAAACCAGGTAACTTCAACCAACAGAAATCTATTCTGCAGTTCCGGCGGCCAGAAGTCCAAAACCATGGTGTGGACGCGGTTGGTTCCTTCTGTAGCTCAGAGCAGCGTCCTCTCGTCCTCTCGGGCCTCCCTCCCGGCGGTCCTTCACAGGACATCGCCCAGCCTCGGCCTGGCCCTCTCCTCTGCGCTCTGTCTGTCTTCCCCTCTTTCTCTAAGGACCGGTCTTGGATTTAGGACCACTCTAGATCAGGATGATTTCATCTTGAGATCTTTAAGTCATTACTTTGGGAAAGGCCCCTATCTCCAAGTAAGGTCACTTTATGAGAGCCCAGGGGGACACGAATTTGGGGGCACTCTATCATCCCGCCATACCGCCCTCTTGATTCCCAGCTCCATCTCAGCCTCTGCCTCCCAGAGGGCCCACAGGGAGCCACTGTGGGAACAAGAGCAGGTCCCCCGCTGTTGACCTGGCTAAGAGAGGGAAAGGCGAGAGGTTGACCTGTCTGTTCACTTACTGCCTTTAGAAAGTCTGGGGTTGCCATGTTGGCAGTCAGGCCTGAAGGCTCTCTGCTCTAGGGACCGGGTGGGCCAGTGATGGGGAGGACAGAGGTGGGGCTGAAGGGGGTCACCAGCACGGACTTCTCCAGGGGACAATCCAGACTGTGGCCTGGTGGCTAGTACTCTTCTTGGGAGGTCACTAAGAACCATGGCTGCCCACACTGGGTTCTCTTTCTTTCCCTCCGTGACCCTCAGAGAGAAACAGACATTTTGTGGGGAGCAATCACCATCACCGACGAATATGTGCTAGAACTGTACAACTTGGAAAGACGGGACTATAGATCAGAATGAAGGGAATTGATGAACGGATGAACGGAGTCTCATCTTTGGATGTCCTCAGTGAAATAGGGACTTATGTCCAAAACTAGTTGCAGGGATAACAGAACTATATGGCAATCTATATACTATCCCTGGAAAGGCAATACCCTGACCTGAAAGATAAGGTAATTCTCTTTCTTTCTTTCTTTTCTTTTCTTTTTTTTTTTTTTTTTTTTGCAGTACTGGGGATTGAACCCAGGGGCGTTCTACCTCTGAGCTATACCTCAGCCCTATTTTTTATTCTTTATTTTGAAACAAGGTCTCACTAAGTTGTGAAGGGCCTCACTAAGTAGCTGAGGCTGGCCGCAAACCTGCGATCCTCCTGTCTCAGCCTCCCAAGTACTGGGATTACAGGTGTGCGCCACTGCACCTGGCTAAAATAAGTGAATTCTAATAAGCAAACCCTTCCTTACCCCATTTGCATTTGGCACTTTGTATATTTTGATATGTGAAGTCGCCCATATTATAAAAGGACAGAGATGGCAGGCCTGGTGGCGCATGCCTGTAATCACAGTACTTGGGAGGCTGAGACAGGAGGATCGCCAGTTCCAGACCAGCCTGATCAACTTAAATCTCAGAACTTGGGAGGCTGAAACAAGAGGATCGCAGGTTCGAAGTCAGCCTCAGCAACTTAGTGAGACCCTGTTTCCAAATAAAAAATAAAATAGGGCTGGGGGTGTAGCTCAGAGGTGGAATGCCCCTGTGTTCAATCCCCAGTACAAATAAATAAATAGATAGATGGTAGGTAGATAGATAGATAGACAGACAGACAGACGGAGTTCCCAGAATTGTATCCACAACTCAGAATTGTTTGACAAGTGTTTTCGCCCTGTCATTTGGGTTATTAACTAATTACCCTGGACAGGTAGCAATTTCCATGTAAGTCACTATCCGCTACTTCACAGGACTTTAGAGCTGTGCCTGCGTCTGCAGCTGAGCCTCTGACGGCGTCTGACAATGCTTGGCTTGTTGGAGCATCCAGCTGGTCCTGTGGTGATGGCTGACGGAGCTTTGGAGAAGGTTCTACTGGCTACCTGAAAATTAGAAGGACTGCGCTCACGTGTCCTGTGGATCAGCACGCGGCTTAACTGTTGTTCCTGGCGCTCAAGTGCAAACGAATTCCCCTGCGTTGCTATTTTCTGTGCTTCTGGACGTTTTCCAGCACACCCTGATTCTGTAGAACCACAGTGTATGTGACAAAGTCTCAAGGCTGACAAGGGCACCATTTTTGGGTTCCAGGTGGCTTCTGTTCTTAGAATAGGAAGTAGATTTACAAAGGCAGTGAGGGTTCAGTCTTCCTCCACTGCCTCCACCCCACACCCTCTGCTTAAGAAAAAAAGTTGCTTACTGGATCAGCTTCTAGTATTTTCCAATCAAGTTCTGGAAAATTTAGGTCTTTTTTTTTTGAAGAGTCATTGTATGTAAACATGTCTTATTGTATTTAAAGACCCCACCATTACCACCACTAAGAACCAACACCAAAGCCATAGCCTCCGAGAGAGACTAGCCCAGGAAGACAGCCGAGGCAGGCCGTGTTGCAGGCTCCTGAGTCCAGCCTGGCCTGGATACACAGGAAGCAACCGGAGCACAGTCTGCGCGCTGAGCCTTGGGCTGCACTCCTGCAGGGCCATGGGCAGGAGGGTGCGGCTTGCTCTGTGTGGCCCAGAAGACAGAACCAGGAAGGGGCTGGGAGAGGTGAGAGGAAATGAAGGGAAGGCAGAAAACCGGGCTCCACCCAGGATTTCATGATTAGACAGGTGCAAAAAATGGAGTGGGTTGCCCAGGGTGTGGAGTGGCTACATGAAGCAAGTGATAATAAAGGCTGAAATTTGAATTTCAGATGAACAACAAATAATCCCATATAATATATGGGTCATCCTTATACTAAAAAATTATTGACCGTTTTTCTGAAATTCACAATGAATTGGCATCTTGTATTCAATCTGGAAAAAGCTCCCAGGATGATGTGTTTGGGTCACCGAAGGCCATCCGGGGTTTGGGGATTGCCTGAGATATCAGATGTCAGGCTTGAGTCTAAGAGCCTTCCCCATCTCCAGCCAGACACTCAATTTCACCGTTTTCTCCGGGGTAGGGACATCCTTCCCACTTCCCCAGAAAGTGTTTAATTCACTGTCCCTGAACCCAACAGCAGCTCGTTTGGAGCTCTGTCCTTCAGTTGCCACAGCGGCAGTGGCACCCTATATCTAAGAGCAGCCATCCTGCCGGGGGGGGGGGGCACAGGTGACCAAGCTGCCCTTCCATTGGGCACAAATTTGGACACACCCAGGGCAGGTTCCCTCCCCCCCACACCACCCCTTATCAAGCCTCTGGTGTGGTGAGCTGTCACCCGCCCCTGTGCTGTTTCCCTGCCCTGCTGTCACCCCCACACACCTGATTAGGGGATCTCCTGACTTACAGGGGCTCCTCTTCCCCAGGGTCGGCATTTGCATAGGGTGATGGATGCCCAGATGTCATCTAAACACATCTGCACTTTGCATATTAAACAAAGCAATTTCCAGAGGAAGCCAGGGGAGCTTTGTCTCCTTCCAGGAAAGGTTCCTCTGAGTCAAAGTTGCTTTCCTTTGGGCCGGCATATTCCAAGTCTGTCCCAGGTCCTTCTCCTCTATTGGTCACCGACCCCCACCCCATTGCAGTGACCTCAGTGTGGAGCAGGGGGTTGCATGGGGTACAGGATGAAGAAGGACATAGGTCCCTGGCCAGCCCTCCCCTGTGACTGACATGGGTTCCCTTCCCCATCCCCCACCCTGCAGGAGACCAGTGTCTAGACCCTCCCATCTCCACTTTCACAGCACAAGCTAAGGGTGTCCTTAACAGCCTCTGCGTTTGGTCTGGAGATGGAGATTCCTTCTATCCAAACTCTGCTCTCTGATATCATATGGTCGAGATGTTTTCTTTAAATAAACCTAAGCCTTTCCCTGAGAGATCTTTGAGTTGATGATTAAAATATCACGGGAGACCAAGATGGAGGGATAGTGAGAGGCAGTGTCTCGCCCTCTCTCTGAGAGTCAGAGCTTGGTGGGCAAGAAGACTGCTTCTCGACAAGAAAACAAGGGCAGCCAAAACTCAACAAAACAATGAGAGACAAAGTGCAGTGGAATGTGAGGTAGTGGAAAGAGCGGAGGGCGGTAGGGAGCTCAAAACATTTCACCTGGTAAGCAGAGAGCGGCCGAGGCTCCCGGAATCCTCCAGCAAAGAAACAGCTGATTCTTGTGAAACCAGCAATTATAGTCCACCATCGAAAGCAGTTGACATCGGACCATGATGAAATCCATGTTGAACCAGATCCACAGAACACGGGTGAGGGAGATAAAGAGAGGAAGCGTGTTGCCAGCACTCCGAAACTCGGAACTTGGCCGGTGGGAAGACTGCTTCTTAACAAGAAAAGTAGAGAGGGGAGGAGGGCTGTGGGGCTGGGGCATTAGCTGTGTCCCGGCTTGGAGCCCGCGAAGAGGACAAGAAGGAAGGCACCGCCATGGCCACAGCCGAAGATCTCCAGGCACTGGTCACCACTGAGCCCGGCACGGAGACAGTTCACCACTCCCCAGGACCCTCTCCTGCCCACACCCTGGGACCCAGAGGTCTTTCAACCATTTTTAAAAATATATTTGGGCGGGGTTCACGTGACCACTGGCCTGCAGCCTGAGAGCTGTGCACAGATCCAGCAGGGCCCGGTGATCGGCCCCACGCCAGGACACCCCCAGCTCCAGCAGATGGTGTCTGCGGCCAGCCCGTGCTCCTGCAGGAAGAGGTGTCCCAGCTCCAGGAAGCAGATAAAGGAGATGTTGGCCAAGGACCTGGAGGAGTCGCCGGGCGGCAAGGCTGCCGAGGTCCCCTTGGCCATGGAGCTCAGGGTTCAGTTGGTACAGAAGGAGCAGGAGCTGGCCAGAGCCAAAGAGGCCTTACAGGAGAGAACCAAGATGGTGGGAAAGCGAGAGGCATCGTGTCGCTGGTGCTCTGAGAGTCAGAGCTCAACCAGTGGGAAGACTGCTTCTTGACAAGAAAAGCTGGACAGCCAAAACTCAACAAAATAATGAGAGCCAAAATGCAGCGAATTGTGAGTCAGTGGAAGGAGCGGAGGGCGGTAGGGAGCTCCAAGCATTTCACCTGGTAAGCGGAGAGCGGAGACAAAGGCATCATCTTGGCTGAGCCACGCCAACACTGTGGCTCCTGGAATTCTTCAGCAAAGAAACAACTGATTCTTGTGAAACCAGCGATTATAGTCCACCATTGAAAGCAGTTGACATCGGACTATGATAAAATCCAAGTCGAACCAAATCCACACCTACAATGGCGGCGACTGCAAAGGGTGGGACCTGAACCTCAGCCCCCACAAAGAAAGTGACGCGGAGAGACATAGATGAGGCGGCTTGGCACAGGAACACCCCAACACTGAGAAAAAGAGCAGGTGAAACATGGCCCCCCTGGAATAGCCTAGCACTGATGCAGAACACCACAACACTGAGGACCTGGATGAATATGGCATGGCCCCCTGGAGCAGCTCAGCAACGAGAATGTGGGGCCAGCCTACATCGCAACTCCCAGAGACCAACAGCAAAGAGACAGAAGATCTTTGTGAAACCAGCCACGATAGACCACCATTGAAACTGATCAACACCGGAACATGATGAAGCCCAAGTCAATCCAGACCCATACCTACAACGACGACGGTTTCAAGGGGTGGGCCGTGAGCCTCTGCCCCCACAATGAGTTCAATGAGGAGAGACAAAGAAGAGGTGGCCATACACAGGAGCAGCCCAACTCTGAGAATACAAGCCGGCAAGCCACAGCCCCCCATGAGCAGCCCGACACCGTCCTGGAAAACCCCAGAACTGAGGACATAGATAGATGAGACATGGCCCCCTCCCAGGAGGCCCAGCACAGAGAACACAGGCGGGTCAGCCCCCAGCCCCGCCCCCAGAGACCTCTTGCATTGGGGACACGGGGCAGGTGAGGCCTCGGCCCTGCCACCGGAGACTCCCTAGCACTGGGGACAAAGGGTAGGCGAGCCCTCGGACCCGCCCCTGGAGAACCTTTCCCCCCGATGCTGAGGACGCAGGGTGGGTGAGCCTTTGGCCCCATCCACAAAGACTCCCCTCATGCTGGGGAAGTGGGGAGGGCAAGCCCTCGGCCCTGCCCCTGGAGACACCCTCACCCCAGCGCTGGGGACGCAGGGAGGGTGAGCCCTTGGCCCCCACCCCCGGAGAACCCCTCACCCCGATGCTGGGGATGCAGAGCAGGTGAGCCCTTGGCTCCATTCCCAGAGAACCCCTCCCCCCAGCACTGGGGACGTGGGGCAGGTGAGCCCTCAGCTCGCCCCCGAATAATCTCTCCCTCCAGCGCTGGGGACACAGGTCAGGTGAGCCCTTGGCCCCACTACCGGAGACCCCTCCCCATGCTGGGGACGCGGGGCAGGAGAGACCTGGGCCTCGTTCCCAGAGACCCCCTGGCACTGGGGACATGGGGTGGGAGAGCCCTGGGCCCCGCCCCTGGAGACCCCCCTGGCACTGGGTATGCGGGGTGGGTGAGCCCTGGGCCCTGCCCCCAGAGACCCCCCAGCACTGGGGACGTGGGGCAGGAGAGCCCTGGGCCCTGCCCCTGGAGATGCCCCGGCACTGGGGATGCAGGGCAGGTGAGCCCTTGGCCCTGTCCCTGGAGACCCCCAGCGCTGGAGATGCAGGACAGGTGAGCCCTTGGCCCCACCCCCGGAGAACCCCTCCCCCGGCACTGGTGACTCAGGGCAGTCCCGCCCCGGAGTACCCCAGTACTTAGGTCATGGGAGGATGAGCCACAACCCTGCACAGGAGGGACTACAGACAAAGAGAAAACCTCAGATGAGTGAAGAAGGTGAACAAACTGGGGGAGACAGGAGGGAAGGAGTGGGAAACAAACTGGAGCACAGGATGGACTTACACAAAGATATCAAAGTCAACTACTATGCTGAAAACAGGAAGGAGGGATGGGGAGGCAGGGGGGGGTGGGAATTGGGGAAGGCTAATTGACCGATAAGTGCATGTATACATCACCCACCCTGAAATCCTTCAAGATGTATGATTGCAATGCACTAATAAAAAAAAAGATTCTGAAAAATAAAAATAAATAAATAAAATAAAATGTCACCATCATATTGACCCACAAAAGAGGCTGAATTTTTTTTCCCCTAAAAATAAGCAGGAGTAGATAAGGTTGGGAGTCCCTGGATTTTTGTCCCCAGTAATGTGGTCTGAAGGCCAGCAGCATCATTTCAGCTCAGTTACTTCAGTGGGGCGTGACTTGGGATAAAGTCACTCAGCCACCAAACTGGCATAGCAACATCTCCTCCAGCCCCATCGCCATGGTGCTCAGAAGCTAGCAGGTGCCGAGGAAGCCACTCACAGATGTGTGTTCACATTCCCTTCCTCCTGTCTTCCTGCCTGGATGGAAAGGTTTGTTCCTGACGCTAGCCAGGAGTGAAAGTGGACATCGGTGGCTGGAGATGGGCCCTGTGAAGTCATGGACTTCCTTGTAGAAGGAGGACGGGAAGCAGGAACGGACACTGTCAAGTGGCTACTATGCACCCGACCTTTAGATGCCTAACCTAAATGTGGCATGGGGGTTTAGAGAAGAGACTTTAGCCGGGTGCAGTGGCACACACGTGTAATCTCAGTATTTGGGAGGCTGTAACAGGAGGATCTTAGGTTCAAGGCCAGCCTCAGCAACTTACCAAGATGCTCAGCAACCTAGTGAGACCCTGTTTCAAAATTAAAAATAAAAAAGGGCCAGAGTGTAGCTCAGAGGTAGAATGCCCCTGAGTTCAAACCCTATTACCAGAGAGAGAGAGAGAAAGTGGGGTGGGAGAGAAGGGGAGAAGGGGGAGGGGAGGAGAGAGAGAGATTGATTTTAACTGATTCTTGTCTGGATTCAAATCTGGTCTCTGTAACCCTAAGCCAATTGGTTAACCTCCCTGAGCCATAAAATGAAGGCAGTGGTGTTTACATCACTCCTAGTGAGGTGTGACAAGGGGTTTGAAGCATCCGGATAAGGAGCATCCCACTGATGTTGCTTATGAGCCTCTGTGCCCAGTGTGACCCGCTCCATCTGCAAGCTGGGAGGGAAGAGCCTACAGAGCAGAGCCCGAGCGCAGGCCAGTCTGCACCCAAAGCTCCACTTCACCCCAGTGGGGCGGATCTGACCATGTCACCCCTGCTTACAACCCTGCAGGGTTTCCCATTCTTCTTCCCATTGTTGAGCAGCATCTTCAACATGCTGACAGGCTCATGTGCCCCTCAGATTTCCAGCCGTCTCTTTTTCCTTATCATCTGCAAACAAACAAACAAACAACCCACCCGATGGTTTTCCAGTTTCTAGAGCGTGCCAGTCTCTCTCTCTCTCTCTCTCTCTCTCTCTCTCTCTCTCTCTGTCATCGCTTCTCTAGTCTCACCGGCTCCCTCTACTCCTTCAGGTCTCAGTCTCAACTTGTTTCCCCTGGACAGCTGTTCCCCACTGTCCCTGCCACTGAAGGCCAGGTTGGTTTGCCCGGTCTACTCTCTCCTATGTTACAGAGTCTCCTGTGTAAGATGTCCTCTTAAGCCCCTAGTTGGACGTCTGTCTCCTGTGCTGAGCTGTGTATGAGCTCCCGCCGCACTCCCCAAACCTGGCCCCGTGCCATGTGGTGAATGAATGAGAACAAGAGCGTGGGCCAGAGCCCAGAATCAACCAGGAACACCAGGCGCAGCCGAGGGGAGCACCCTGGGTGGAAAAGGGTGTACCTGTCTGAGGGTTTGCTGAAGCAGGACTTAAAGCAATTGTCACAGCCTTTGAGCCAGCGGTGGGCCCTTGGAGGACCCGACCGGTTCTGTAGAACCTGCGTGCATGGCAAGGCCTCAGGGCAAGGCAGGGGTGGCTCTCTTGGATTCTGGGTGGTTTCTGCTCTTTGGGAATGAAGTAAATTTGCAATGGGGGTAAAATAAAACATACAAGGTGGGGAGATTCCAGTCTTCCTCCTAAAGAAGAGAATCTGCTCTCTCTAGCCCTCTGCTCTCTCTAGCCCTCTGCAGGGAAGTGGGCAGAAGCTAGAAAGGCTAAGCCCTGATCCAAGGGCTGGATCAAAGAATCAGGGAGGGGAGAATAGAAGTAGAGGTGAGCCCGAGGAGGCTGTCTGGGAGGGCCAGGGCAGTTTGGAGACCCACACAGAGGTTTTTAGAAGCAACCACCACCTGACTAAAAAAGATGAAAAAAGACGTTTCTTTTTTTTTTTTATTGTGGTATTGGGGATTGAACCCAGGGGCATTCTACCTCCAAGCTCCACCCCCAGCCCTATTTTTAATTCTTTATTTTGAAACAGGTTCTCGCTAAATTGCAAAGGGCTTCACTAAGTAGCTGAGGCTGGCCGCGAAGCTGCGATCCTCCAGTCTCAGCCTCCTAAATACTGGGATTACAAGTGTGCACCACCATGCCTGGCAAGAAAGATGTTTCTGATAAAGTTTTGTTGTGCATTAAGAATTTAATATCTGCTAGGCGTGGTGGCGCAGTAAGTAATCCCAGTACTTGGGAGGCTGAGACTGGAGGGTCCAGGTTCGTGGCCAGCCTCAGCTACTTAGGTGAGGCACTCCACAACTTCGCGAGACCCTGTTTCAAAATAAAGAATAAAAAACAGGCCTGGAGAGTGTAGCCCGGAGGTAGAATGCCCTGAGTTCAATCCCCAATACTGCAAAAAAACACAAACAAACAAACAAAAAGAATTTAATATCTCATAGGTGGTGTCGACAATGCCTGGGGTAAGACTTGGGTCACTTTTGGCTGTTTTGTGGTTGCTGAGCTGTGGTTTCTTTGAAAGTGACTGCCTGGACATTGTAGGTGGCACTGGGGCTTTATAGGGACATGTATTCAATGGGGTCTTGACCAGAATGGGTGCCAGGTGGAAGTACAGCCCATGTCACAGCTGGGTCATTCTCAGATCTTCCTGGACTGCTCAGGAGCCTGGCTGGCCTCAGCCGCTGTCTTTAATCTCCCTCCAGGCTTGCCGTATCTGTTGATGAGAGGAGAGGCCAGGAAGCTCTGGCTGTCCCTCTTCTCCTTGGGTAAAGCAAGGGAGACCCCTCAAGTGAGAGCCCCTGTGCCCACGGTGTGGCTCTGCGGGTGGGCTGGGTGTTTGGGCTGATGAGGGCTGTGTGCAGAAGTGAGCCGGTCTCCTGGGAAGGGTAGGCAGGGAAAGGATCTCAGAGGACTCCCAGCCGCAGGGTGTGGTGGCGCACGCCTGTGATCCCAGTTATTTGGGAGGCTGAGACAGGAGGTTCGCAGGTTCAAGGCAAGCCTTAGCAACTTAGCAAGACCCTGTTTCAAAAAAAAAAAAAAAAGGAAATAGGACTGGAGATGTAGCTCAGAGGTAGCTCACCCCTGGGTTTAGTCCCCAGCACCACAAAAATAAATAAATAAGCCAGGTGTGGTGGCACACACCTGTAATCCCAGTACTTAGAAGACTGAGGCACAAGGATTGCAGGGTTGCAGCCAGTCTCAGCAACTTAGTGAAGCTCTCTGCAACTTAGTGAGACCCTGTTTTTGTTTTGTTTTGTTTTGTTTTGCAGTACCGGGGATTGAACGCAGGGGCGTTCTACCTCTGCGCTATGCCCCCGGCCCTATTTTTCCATGCTTCATTTTTGAAACTGGGTCTCACGAAGTTGTGGAGGGCCTCACTAGGTAGAGAGAGAGAGAGAGAGAGAGAGAGAGAGAGAGGAGAGAGAGGAGAGAGAGAGAGAGAGAGAGAGCAGATCGCGCGCGCGCGCGCATTCGCGCTGAGGTTGGCAGCGAACCCTGATCCTCCGGTCTCCGCCTCCCAAAGTACTGGGATTACAAGGGTGCGCCACCACGCCCGGCTAGTGAGACCCTGTTTCAAAATAAAAAGTAAAATAGGGCTGGGGGGTTAGCTCAGAGGTAGAATGCCCCTGGGTTCAATCCCCAGTACCGCAAAATAAATAAATAAATGCATACATAAATACATAAGACTCTGTGCAGAGGAGCAGGCTTGGCTTCTGCCCTGGGATCCTGGGCTTTAAATGGCTAAGCCCCAGGCTCCCTGCCCTGCCCAGACAAGGAAAAAAGTGAAAGAGAAAGCTCACAGGTGGAGTGGAAATGCAGGACAGTCGATCATGGGCTGGGGCCACTTGGGGTGAGGAAGAGGAGGACGGGGAGACACTTCGCTCTGAGACTCTTGTGGGAGGCACTTAGGCCGGCCTCCTTTCTTCACCCTGAAGCTGTGGGTGCTGTCTTTCATCACAAAACCAGGCAGAGCCGGGCAGCCTCTCTCGAACCCCTGGGCTGAGTCTGAGCAGGAACTGTTAGTGGAGAGCGGGGGTGTTTGCCCCATAGACTCATCAGGGCCAGACCAGATAGGGGATGTCATCAAGCAGCAGGAAGAACTTGGTAATGGGAGCTCACACCCCCAAACTTTGCTCCCTGGAGCCCTGGGTGGGACACAAGGGCCCTTCAGAAGAATGGCTTCCTGATCTTCCTTGCTTAAGCACAGAGGACTTCGGAATCGGTGATTCTCAGCTTCAGCACTGTGGACTGTGGGTGGGATAATCCTTTGCAGTGGGAGGGAAGTGTCCACTGTGGGGAGTCCAGCAGCACCCTGGCTTCTACTCACCAGGTGCCAGTAGCACTCCTCAGGATGACCACACACGATGTCTCAGACATCACCAGATGCATCCTGGGGCACGCCTGTGAACTACTGGTCTAAACCTAGCCAGGCCGTCCCGGTCCCACGAGCTTCCTAAGAGCCGCGGTCAGCCATAGCTTGAAGTCCTCCATCCATGGTCTTCCCCAAGATCGCTTTGGGTTTATTTCTCTCACCTGCCAAATGACGTAAGAGGTGGGCGCTGAGCCCCTTCCGCTCCACAGATCTGTTTGGAAGATGAATTTAACTTTATAGTAGTCCCCCTTTATTCACAGGGGATGTCTTCCCAGACGCCCAGTGGATGCCCAAAACTGCAGATACAACGAACACTATATGTTTTGTTTCCCCTATACATACATACCGTTGATAAAGCTTAATTTATAAATTAGGCACAGTAAGAGATTAACAATAACTACTAATGAAGTAGAACAGTTATGATATACTGCGATAGAAGGTATTTAAAACTTAGGAATCTTTTATTTCTGAAATTCTCCATGTAAAACTTTTGCACTGCACCTGATCACGGGTAACTGAAAGTTCAGAAAGCACCACCGTGGGTAAGATAGGGGCGGAGACGCTGGATTGCTCGGGGACCCCATAGGGAAGGATGGAGGGTGTGGGCAGGTGTGAGAAGGAATTCACATGGTCAGGACGTCAGCGCAGCATCTGCTGTTGGAGAGGGGCATTCCCTGTGCCCTGTTTAGCTGACCTCCTGCCTCCTGCCTTACTGCGCCCCCTGGACCACAGTAGCATCTCAAACTGAAGTGGCTGAGGCTCGCACGGGGCCCCAGCATGCCCTCCCAGAGTCCTTCCCACCTCAGTGGATGGATGACAACCCTGCTCTTCAGCTTGCTGGAGCCGAAAACTTGGGATTCCCCCATGTCACCTCTCTTCCTCCCACATTCCACATCCAACCTTCTGTACATCCTGGTGGCTTCAGTGTGTGTGTGTGTGTGTGTGTGTGTGTGTGTGTGTGTGTGTATTTATTTTTTGTGATACTAAGGATCGAACCCAGGGGTACCCTACCACTGAGCTATATCCCCAACCCTCTCTATTTTTTTAAATTTTGAGACAGGGTCTTGCTATGTTGCGGAGGCTGGCCTCAAACTTGCGATCCTCCTGAGTCCCTGGGATTACAGGCATGCGCCTCTGCGCCTGCTAAGTGGTGGCTTCAACACAAGTCCAGGCTTTTTAACACCTGCTCTGCTATGACCCTGCTCCAAGCCACAGTCACCTTGCCATGGTCCTGGTCTCCTACCCTTGTTCTCCTGCAGCCACAGGCTCCTGTTGAGATGGATGATCACGGCATTCCTGCATCCAGAAACTTCCACTAGTGCCTCATTTAATATCTTAGAGTGAAAGCCACACTCACCACAGCCTCATGTCCTTCAATCCCTTGCTCACCCATTCTGCTTTAGCCACGCTTGTTTCCTTGACGTTCACTAAACACGCCAGGCGCAGTCCTGCCCAGGGCCTTTGCACTGGCTGCGCTCTCTGCTTGGAGAGCTTTTTCTTCAGACACCCACACAACCTTCACTTTCTTCACTTTAGAGTTCAATGTAACATTCTCATTGAGGCTGCCCTGATCGCACCTTTAGAAATTACTTCCACCCCCATTTCTTGCTTTTCCCCTTATAGAACTTATCACATCCTAACAAACTGTCATTTGGTTATTTATAGTGTGTGTTGTCTCTTCTTCCCAACAGACTGTGTGCTCCACAAACACAGATTCTGCTTGTTCTCTGAACTGCTAACAGCCTCAGTGCTAAGAACGGTTCCTGGAACAGAGTAGACCCTAAGTACATCGTTGTTGAATGAATAGATGATCATTAGAATTTTTTTTCCTTTCTTTGAAGAGGAAACAAATGGGGAGAATATTTGGAGATGAAGCTATGGATTAGGGTTAAGTCTTTGAAAATACAAGCTATTAGCTAGACAAATCACAATTCTAAGCCAGGCGTGGTGGCGCATGCCTGTAATCCTGGTACTTGGGAGGCTGAGATAGGAGGATCGCAAATTCGAGGCCAGTCTTAGCAAGTAGTGAGACTCTTATCGACCTAATGAGACCCTGTTTCCAAATAAGAAATAAAATTGGGTAGGGGGTGTAGCTCGAAGGAAGAATGTCCCTGGGTTTAATCCCCAGTGCCACCAAAAAAAAAAAAAAAACCAACCCAAAAATACAAATCACAATTCTATGTACAAATGGAATAAGTAGCATAGAAAATCCTAAAATACAGGTAATCCAATAAAGATTTCTATTTCATATATATAATTCTATTTCATCATATGTACCATGGATATATGAACGTTATGGCTGATTCTTCTTTCTAATTATGTTTTTCTCAAGGAAGCAGCGTGAATACCAGCTGCACGCCTGCACGCACGCCCGCGCGTATGTGTGTGTGTGCATGTGCACATCAGGCTCATCAGGTGTAGTGAGGGTGAATTGGGAAATAACTTTAAAATAATCAACAAACTGGATACTTCATTCCCACAGGAACTTAATACATTTCATGTGGTAGATTGCTGGGTGCTGGGTGCAGATATATATATTCGAGTTAATGTCTCCATAAGCCAGTATAAGCTGGGGTGTCTTTTACTTGCAACACCTCTTCCCAGTCCTTCCCTGTGCCTCTCACTGGTCTCCAGCGTGTCCTGGAACAGCATGTGTCAAGTGTTATATGTGTGCACAGACACAGATGCATTTCAAAACCACAAGACAACTGTGGTCGGGCACATCTGATGTCCCACTTCCCTGTCACTCATGAAAAGAACGAGTGTCTTTGCTGCTGGTCACGATTATATATATATATATGTGTGTGTGTGTGTGTGTGTGTGTGTGTGTGTGTGTGTGTGCGCGCGTGTGTGTATATGTGTGTATATATATATATATGTATTGCAGTACCGAGGATTGAACCCAGAGGCGTTCTACCTCCGAGATACACCCCCAGCCCTATTTTTTTTGAAACCGGGTCTCACGAAGTTGCAGAGAGCCTCACTAAGTAGATGAGGCTGGCCGTGAACCCGGATCCTCCGGTCTCCGCCTCCCAAGTACTGGGATTACAAGCGTGCACCACCACGCCGGCTCACGATTACATTTTATTGGTTTTTTACTTATTTGCGGTGCTGGGGATTGAACCCAGGACCTCCCACGTGCTGGGCGAGCACTGATCATGCTTTAAAAACATCCGTGTGGCCCCTCAGAGACCTCTGAGGCTGAAGTGGCTGTGGTGGCCTTTCCTGCATCAGCCTGAGAACCTGAGGGCAGTGCTGTCCAGAGGACAGCGAGTCCGAAAAGATGTGTGAAGAAACTCCAACAGGCCTTTCCTTATTTATTAGATTCCGATACATGGGACCAGGGCGGAAGGGTCCTAGGGCATGTGATTTACATGGGGGCTTTGGGAGAACATATACAGGGGTGGAGATACGTACAGGGGGTGAGGTGGTAACAAGTGACGGCCATTTAAAAAACATATACATCTCAAGAAGCCATTCCAGCTGCATCGGTATTAGAAAATAAAGCAATCTTTCCACATAGTGCTTTTCTTTGGTGCTGTTCGTGGGCACAGACTCTGGGCCCTTGGTGGTCTTGTCACACGTCCCCAACTTCTACCTGGCCCGGGGAGGGGAGTCTGAAGGGGAACCCGGCACAGGTGGAGTGGGCTGTCCCTCAAGTCCTAGCCTGGAAATCACTGACGTTTACTTAGGCAAAACCTGGGAGATGCTATCAAGTTCACATGTGACCCGGCCATCTGGAACCTTTAGAAAGGACAGGGACAAGGGGACCACACAAAACCCAGCCAGTACCACCTTCTCCATGGTTGGATCTTTGTTTTATTTCTTGGTTCGGTTCAAAAGACCTGTATCATGAGCATACAACTGAGAAGGGCGGTTTCCTTTTTACAGAATTTCTAGAAATGGCAGATTTGGGGGTAAACTTGGGTTCTGTTGCTTGGGGGGCACAGGGCCTCCCAAACTCCCTTCCCCAGCTCCCAAGTTAGTGCCCTGCCCACCCCTGAGAGGCCCCACAGCTGGCCAGGCTCCCAACTAAGAAGCTGGCCACTACCCTTCTCTGGATGCCCAACAGACCCAGCGAGCTGGCACCAGGGCTTCCCACTGGGCATTCGTCCCCATGGTTACATTCCCTATTGATGCAAAAACAGCTTCCACCTGGGGGGACCAAGCCTTCCCACCTGCGGCCCCTCTGCTGGGAGGGGCTTTAACTCTGGGCACCGGCAGAAGCCTCAGACCCAATGAGGCAAAGCTGCCCGGGTGTAGACCACCCACTCACTCCAGAGCAGGGGCAGCCCCAGAAAACACAGACTGCAAGTACCAGCTGTGCAGATGTCCAGGGATAAGATGCCCTCTGCCCTCCCACACGTGCACAGCCAGTGAGGCTGGAGGAAGAGGCCACAGAGCATGCCCGAGCTCTCACCCAGAGGACGCTCCAGCTCAGGCCCTTCAGGCTCGGCCCCTAAAGGTTGTTTGACTTGGTGTTTAGCTGGGTTTCTCGTGGCCCAGGAGTTGCCTCTGCAGTGACAGTGTTCATCCACCCGCATTGGGGAAAGGACGGCAAGGAGAGTGAGGACACGGGGCATCGGTAACCAGTGTGAACTCACCCGTGATATAGACTGGGACTCCCTCACAGGCAAAGGAGAAGGGAGGGGACCTCTTGGAATCCTTGGAATTTTCTAGGTGGGGCTGCTTCTGAGAGCAGCTGGGCAGCTGCTGGGTTGAGCCAGCTCTGTCCCCACAACCTCAGGATGTCCCTAGGGGGTTCTGGGGTTGTCTGGGCCAGGGAGGCAGGACCAGCAGCAGCGGCTTCTCGTGGAAAAGCTCAGTTTGAGGCACCTGGTGTCCTCTCCCAATGAGGGAAGACTGGGCCAGAAGAGTGAACTGGGGATTCCTGCGTCCCAGACGGGGCTGCTGAGTGGCAGGGGCACCTTCCATCACGTATTGACCCCCGTCACCCCCAGGAGAGCCTCCACTCTGCCCTCGGCCAACCCAGGAGCACCAACAGACAGTTCAGGGCTGCCCCTCACAGGGATGACAACTGACTTTCATAACCACCCACAGAAAGGGTGACCAACTGTCCCCACGTGCCCAGGCTTTCCTGGGACACAGAATGCTGTGTTAAAACTGGGAAAGCCCTGGGCAAAAGCAGGTTGGCGGGTTAGCCTACACAACAGACAGACACCACGGGGACTCTGCCAGAGCTGGCCCAAGAGAGCTACCACCAAACTCCCTTGGTCCTGCCACCCCTCCTGTGGCACTGATGCGCCCCATCCTTTAGAATGCGGGGGAGGGGCATCTCTGGGTGAACTGCCCCACTGATCCCCCTCTCCAGGTTCCCCTGCGTCTTCTCTCTGCAGCTGTGCTGGACACAGGTTGACTGGGGCCTTTCCCCATCTTGCCCTGACCCCTCCCCACCTGGACTGCTGGCCATGAGCAAAGTCCCCCAGGCCCAGAACTTCCCACAGGCTCCCTGGACTGGATCTGCCCTGGAAGAGGAGGGAAGTTAACAGAAGGGGTCTCTGGGGAGCACAGCCTGGACCCTGCTCTTCTCTGAGCGAGCATGTCTGCATCCACGGCCCCGAGTCACTGTGGCCGGCTGCAGACTCCGTCTGAGCCAGCTTGGAGGTGGCAGGACATAGGGGAGGGCTCCTGGGGGAGGAGAGGAGGAGGAGGGTGGGCGGCAGGCAGGTGGAGAGCACTGGGGGTGGGTGCTCAGGAAAACACGTGGGCTCTAGCCACTCCCCTATGGGCTCCATGGGTGCGCCAGGCTGGGAGCTGAGTGCCTGGGGCTGTGGGGTGCGTCTGACTGTGAAAGTTGCGGATCTCCTTGGGGCCCAGGGGACCTCAGCACAGGCAGGGCCACTGGACGACACTGCCCACCTGAGGACCTGCCCTCGGCAAAAGGAAGACCTCCAGCGGCTGCCGCCCACTGGGGAAGGGTCAGGAAATGCACAGGCTGCCTCGCATGGGGTTCGGTGGAGGAAGGTGGGCACTTCCTCCTGCAGTCTCCAGTCCCAAGGGTGTCAGCCCTGGCCCAGGCCTCAGCGCTGCTCATGGAGAAGGAAAAACATACCAAAGAAAAAGCGGGTGACAGATGAGCCCCCCTGCCCTCCCATCCCTGTCCCCCCACCCCACTGCACCAGGAGTCTACACACACAGCCAAGAGTCGGAAGCCCCTTCCTCTGGGACAGCTCAGAGCCACGATACAGGGGTCAGAGGTCGAGGCTGGTGGCTGTGGCGGTCTCCACGCCGGTCCGTCCGTTTGCCTGTCCATGTGCTGGGCCCTCAGACCTTGGCCTCCAGCATCTCCAGGAAGAGTTTGTGCATGGGCACCTTGCCCTGCAGTTTGACGCTGTAGAAGTGCTGCACGGCCTTGGCGGCCGTCTGCCGCAGCAAGGGCAGCGTCAGCAGCAGCTTGCCCGTCCTCCGGGGCTCCTCGTGGCGCTGGCTCAGCTCGTAGTCCTGCAGCGCCTCGTGCAGCAGGTCCTGTAGCTTCTGCACGGCCTCCAGATCCTCGATGTACATGGAATCTGCGGGCACAAGAGTGAGCGTGAGTGCCCGGCAGGGGAACACTGCCCACGGGGTCCAGAAGGCAGGCAGCATCACCTTCAAAACCCTGGCTTTACAGAGAGCAGGCTGAGGCCCAGAGAGGTCACACTGCTGGTCTGAGGTGACAGAGGCTAACAACAGAGCTGGGGCTACGACCGGGGGGAAACCTGGTTAGTCTGGGAGAGCAGTTCAGTTCTTGAGACCAGAAGCCGCTGCAGACCCTGGAAGGGGTTGACCCCGGGCGAACCTGCCGGGCACCCTGGGGCTGGACTGGCAGAGTTGGAATCCTGGGTCCCTCGCTTGCTGGCTGTGTGACCTTACACAATTCACTTCATTTCTCTGTTTCACCTTCCTCATTTGTGAAATGGGATGATGGCCATCCCCACCTCGCAGGGCTAAAGGAGCTGTACAGGTTAAGGGTTTAGAGGGGTACTTGTCTTAGGTAGGTGCCTGGGCAGCAGGATCACCACCTCACTACTGTCATTGTCCCTATCACCGCTGTGCAGAATTCTGGTTACAGAGAGCTAAAGTGGCTGAGTCCCAGGGTGCCCCAGGGTATTGGGGGAGCTTGGTGGGAGTTCTCTAGACTCTTGGAGAGGGAGCTGGGGGTGTAGCTCAGTGGTAGAGCACTGGTCTAGCATGTGTGACCCTGAGTTCCAAACCCAGCACTGCAAAAAAATGGGGGAGGGCTTTGAACTTAGGCCATGAATTGGGGGTTTGAATAAAATTTACGTAAGTCTCAGTAGAGCAGGGAGGCTCTGCTGAGAGCAAGGAGGCCCTGCTGACATCAGGTTAGAGTGGGTCTGAGCCAAAGGAAGCAAAGGGCATCTCCTGGAACCCGCTCCCTGGGGGAGATAACCAGCTTCTCCCAGCCTTCTTCCTTCATGACCCTGAGCCACCAGCCTGGGCTGCAGTGTCTGAGGTGTGCCACGGTGGGAAGACAGGGGTGTGTGTGCACGGATCAAGCTGCAGGCTCAAGGCAGATAGACAGAAACGCCAGGCCAATTTCCTGAATTCTTCAAACAAGCAGGACAATTCCTTTGCATGCTGGGTTGGTTTAGACACCAGATTGCCCAGGGCAGCCGTGCCACCTGGTTGATCCAGTGACTCCCCCGACCCTCTGGGTCTATACTATGTCCGTGCCTTCCAGGGTCCTGCCTCTTTCTGGGTGGGGAGCAGTCCACTGACTTAGAAAAGAGAGTTTTAGAGGCTGTGTGACTTTGGCCATGTTACTCAGCCTCCCTGAGATTATTTCTACACTCAATAGGCACCTAGTAAATGTTGGCTATTATTGTGATTATTGAGGGAACTCAGTGTGGGGGTGGGTGCCTGTGCAGAGCTGGGGAGATCCTGGTGCTATACCCAAGTCCCTTCCGGGTTAGCAAGCCAGTGAGGACCCCTTTACCAACTGGGAGATGAACCCGGCACTTTTGTAAAGTGCTTGGCTTTTTACAGCATGCGCTCAAAATGCAGAGAGTCCCTGTAAGACTGGGCCCCCCGCCACCCAGATCCCCCACTGGTCAGCTCCCTCTCCCTTCCCCCACCCTCCCCAAGGAGGCCAAAATTGGCAGGCACCTTCGACCAAAAATGAAATAAAATAACATTGCAAGATTAATTTCTTCCCAATCCATCAGAAGGCTGTATCGATGGCATTGATAAACTGTTAATTACAAAATCAATGGCTATGAATTTCTCTGCTGTCAGAGAGCCCTGGAGATGGCCAGGACGTGAGGCGATCGGCGGCCAGCAGGCTCCCGACGGGCTGAGGTTTGGGGCCGTGGTCTGTCTCTGCTCTTCTGCCTGGTTTCAACCCCTAAGCCACCGATTCACACCCCATGTCCTGTCCACTCGACCTCAGCGGTGGCGCCCACAGTGGCCCTCGATGCTGCCACCAGGTCCTCCTCAATGGTCGCTGACCCCCCTCCAGCCAACGCTTGCTCTATCGCTGGGTGATCTTCCCATGGGAGGCTGGGGACAGGTCACTCCCCTGCGACCTTTCCTGGCCTTGAGCTTCTGGTCAGACTCCAAACTGCTTTTCTAGATGAACCCCTAAAGGGCCTGTTCTCTACTTCCTGCCTCAAGCTGACTATTCCAGTACAGAGCTTTCTCTCCTCTTCCCGGCATGCTGAGTCGCCCAGTGCTGTGTGCTGGAAGACCCAGCAGACCCAGCTCCGAGCCTGCCTCCCAGTTGAAGGCTTCCCCCCTGCCTCCCCCCCAGTTGCCTGCATGAGCCTCCCTTGTGCCCGGCTCACTGGCCAGCATCTGGTTGTGTCCCTGCTCACGTCCTTTCCCCTGAAGGCAGGGGCTACATCCACCAGCCTTTTCCCCAGCCACCCAGCACCTGGTCTGGCAGGACTGAGCAGAGGCCACATGAGCAAGGTCTCTGGTGCACCACTACACATATTCCTTCACAAGGAGCTGTTATTCCCCCTATTTGACAGGTGAGAAAACTGACACTTCGAGAGCTAGTTGCCTGACACTGGGCCAGCAGGTGGAGAGGCAGGGCTTGAACCCAGGGCTGGTTGACCCTGAAGTCCCTGCTTCAAATCCATCCAAGCTGCTAACCGTGAGGGGCGCACACTGGTCCCATCCGCCCTTGGGTGGTACTGCTCTGTTGTGATAAGACGGGGATGGAAAGTGAGAGTGTTTGGAAACTTTACAGCAACTTGACAGGATAATTTTTATTTCTGTCTATTGTATCTAAGATAATTTAAAAATTGAGTGTGTATTTTGTATATCTGATTTTTTATTTCATTTTTCTAACAATTCCTTTTTATTATATTCTACAAAATGATTGGTCCACGATGGATCAAACATTTAAAAACTGGTTCTTTTTCACAGGTACTTTGAAAAATGCTGTTTAAAACTACTACTTTAGCTGGGCATGGTGGCACACGCTTGTAATCCCAGTACTTGGGAGGCTGAGACCGGAGGATCCGGGTTCGCAGCCAGCCTCGGCTACTTAGTGAGGCCCTCTGCAACTTAGTGAGACCCTGTTTCAAAATAAAAAATAGGGCTGGGGGTGGAGCTCAGAGGTAGAATGCCTCTGGGTTCAATCCCTAGTACTGCAAAAATAAATAAATAAATAAATAAAAATAAAACCACTACTTAGCTGGGCATGGTGGTGTACACCTGTAATCCCAGTACTTGGGAAGCTGAGACAGGAGGATCACAGGTTCGAAGCTAGCCTCAGCAACTTAGTAAGGCTGTCAGCAACTTAGCGAGACCCTGTTTCAAAATAAAAAAAAGCTGGGAGTGGTGGCACATGCTTGTAATTCCAGTACGTAGGAGACTGAGACATGAGGATCGCAGGTTGAAAGCCAGCCTCGGCAATTTAGCAAGGCTCTCAGCAACCTAGTGAGACTCTGTTTCCAAATAAGATATAAAATTGGGCAGGGAGTGAGACTTGGAGGTAGAATGCCTCTGGGCTCAATCCCCAGTATCAAAATAAATAAATAAATGAATAAATGAATAAATAAATAAATAAATAGGGCTAGGGATGTAGTTCAGAGGTAGACTGCCCCTGGGTTCAATCCCCAGCACCACAAAATAAATAAATAAAACCACTACTATCCCAGTACATGGGAGGCTAAGATCGAAGGATGGCAGGTTCAAGACCAGCCTCAGCAACTTAAGTGATATTCTCAGCAACCTAGTGAGACCCTGTTTCAAAATTAAAAAATAAAATAGGGCTGCGGGTGTAGCTCAGAGGTAGAATGCCCCTGGGTTCAATCCCTAGTACCACAAAAACAAAAACAAACAAAAAACACTAATTAAAGAAAAGGAAAAGGACCAGCCAGCTGCTTCGAGTACCTATGTAGCAGGCTCAGGGCCATGTGCACCCTTCAGAGCCAGGAAGGAAGCATCCTCCACCCTGGGCCACCAAGGCCAGACGATCTCAGCGAAGATCTCAGCGACGGGCAGTGTGACCTCTTTTGGGAGTTGGGGGTCGCGCATTGAGCATCACAAACTCCTCTCTCTGCATCCCTAGCACTAGCTACTGGATAGCCCTCTAGATGCCCTGGGGCAAGAAGTGTGGGTTCCTGGAATATCAGCCCAAGAGACCAAAGTGTGTACTCAGGCACAGCCTGATGCCAGCAGAAGTCCCTAAGAGTTCACATCACCCACCATAGTGGGTCCTCAGATGGTGTGTGTGTGTGCACGTGAACCTGACTGTGTAGGTGTGTCTGTTTGTGTATGTGGGTGGGGGTATATATGTGTGCACATATATGTGTGTGCATGTTTGTGTGCACATGCATGTGTCTGTGCATTTGTGTGTATGTATATGTGCAAGCATGCGTGTGAAGTTAAGGGAAGGGCAACTGAAAGCTGTTGCAACCTAGTATTGGGGGGTAAGGGTGGAGAGACAAGTGGGCACCCTCCTACCTCTACTGGCCTCTCCTAAGATGGGCAAGCTTAAGCTCTACATCCAGCATGCATTAGTCAGGTCCTGCCCTCCCAGGCCTGGCTGGTCTCCCCACCTTGCTCAGCCAGTATCCTCTGCCTCTCTGCAAAGGCCGGGCAACATGCTTCCCTCTGAAGAGGTGAAACACAGGGTGGCAAAACTCTTCTGTGGCATGATAGAGACATGGCATTATGCATTTGTCAATAGGACAACACCAACAGTGAATCCAAATGGAAACTGTACACTTTAGTTAAGAACCGTGCATCAATATTGACTCACTAATTCTAACAAATTACCACACCAAAGCAAGATGTTCATAAAAGAGGAAACTGTATCTGGAGGATAGGAGAATGGGGATGGGGCGGCACAGGGAATCCTATGTACTATCTGCTCGTTGATTGTGTAAATCTAAAACTACACTAAAAAAAGACAAAACAAACATAAACAACCTTCAAAACAGAGCATGAACATTCTCCAACAAAGAGTACATTACAACTTTGGATTCTGAGAGTGAAAATGATCTCTAGAGAAGTACGTAAATATTTAATTATTATTTTGCACTCATTTATTATTAATAAAAAGAAATGGAACCAAACACAATGCTTGCCTCTGAACCAGGTCAGGTCCCCTGGATGGGGGGCAGAGGCTTGGGGACCAGGGTCTGTGGAGGGGCAAGCACGGCAAGTGTCCATGCAGAGCTGTGCTCCAGACTTTTGGTCCAGCAATGGTGCCCAGGCAGGAGGTTATAACCGTCTGGGTGAGGCATCAGAAGGTGAGTCTGGGAGCGGGGCAGCTCTGAGCAGTTAGCAGCAAGACCCAGCAGCTGGGGGATGGAGCACTAACAGGTAAAGGGCTCTGAAAGAAACAACAGCATCCCCTGCGCATGCCATGAGGCCAGGTGTTAGGGTGACCAATTGTCCCAGTTTACATTGGGACACTGGTGACAGAGGGGTACAGAGGGGATTCCTGGCAGGTGGTAAAAGCTGGAAAGCATAGAGCAAACTAGTTGGCTATCCCGTGTGTATATCTCTACTTGGGAGCATCTTCCTCTCTTCCATATGTTGATAACTCTTTGTTTCCTCTAACATTAATAGTAATGATAGGCTGGGTGTAGTGGCACACTCCTGTAATCCCAGTACTTGGGAGGCTGAGATAGGAGGATCACAGGTTCGAGTATAGCTTCAGCAAGTAGTGATACTCTCATCAACCTAATGAGACCCCGTTTCCAAATAAAAATAAAATAGGGTTGTGGGTGTAGCTCGGAGGTAGAATGCCTCTGGGTTCAATCCCCAGTACCAAAAAATAAAAAGTAACGATAGTAATATTTATTGAGCATTTCCTCTGGGCCAGACACTTGGCCAAGTGCTTTGTCTTTGGCTGATCTTTCATACTCACAAAAGTGCTTGGAAGTTACTTTGAATATCCCCACCGAACACACAAGGACTGAGTTGACCAAGGTCATACTGCTAGTGAGAAAGAATTTGAACTTGGGTCTAAGTGTCCCAGACCTGAGCGAGTAACTGCTACACACTACCCTGCAGCAGAATTATATGCTTGCATTCCTGAGATACTCTCTTAAGCAGGGGCCCTGTATGTCTCCTCCTCCTGCATCCCCCAGCATCGCACACAGAATCCTGCATAGCATGGAGGCTCTCTACATGTGGACGTGGATGCCATTCAAGTCCACTCACCAATGTTACCCGATGCACCCGCACCCCAGATAATCTAGACAGAAGATAATCTAGACAGAAGTTGGTAGATGGTTAGGAAACTGGGTGAATCCTCCTTTGCAATGCCACACTAAACCATTCATTTGGGAAGGTTTTATTTTCTTGTGCTCAGGCAACCTGATTGGAAGACTCAAGGAGTGGGCGTGAGCTTGGGTTGCTTCTGGAGTCTAAAGACGTTGGTTTGAGTCCTGACTTTGAATTAAATAACCCTGGAGAGTTTTCTTTACCCTTCCTCGCCTTGGTTTCCACATCTATAAAATGTGGTTATAATAATGACTTTGCTTATGGGGCTGCTTGTAAAAATTAAGCTCATAGCCAGCTGGGTATGGGGTGCAAGCCTGTAATACCAGTACTTGAGAGGCTGAGACAGGAGGATCACTGGTTGCCAGCCTCAGCAACTTAGCGAGGCCTTCCACAACTTAGTTAAGACCCTGTTTCAAAATTTAAAAATAAAAAATACGGCTAGGGGTGTAGCTCAGAGGTAGACTGCCCCTGCGTCCAAACCCCAGTAACATACACATACACACACACACACACACACACTCTAAAGTTCATAGTCAATTTAACAAGCCGAACAATACTATTTGCTGGGTATGTTGTAAGCATAATATAATCACGTATGAATCAATCCCTTCAATAGTCTTGTGGGGCAAGGACCGTTTATTGTCCCCATTTTACTGGTGAAGAAACTGAGGCTCAGAGGGAAGCAATCAGTTCAAGTGGTAGAAGCAGGATTTGACCCTTAGTAACCTGGCTCCTGAGTCTGTGTCCTGAGCCAGTGTGCTGGTCTGGGTGTCAAAGGCTCAGGAAACTCAACAGTACTAGCCTTTATCACCATGTTTTTAACTCCAGGCCTCCCCTTTTACAATCTTTGAAGCATCTTCCGGTCATCCCCACCCCTCGCGGAGGCCCTGCTCACAGCCAGAGACGCGCTTGAAGCTCCCACCTGCCACACTGCCCTTACCTGAGTTGGCCAGAGCCAGGGCCTTGAGTGTCACAAACTCCTCCTTCTCCACTTTGAGCTTCTTGTACCTACGCACCAGCTGCAGGATGGCCCGGTAGAGCTCCAGCAGCCCCGCCAGGCGGGAGTGCTCCTCGTCCATGATGTAGTCCTCGGCGTACACCAGCTTGTCATCGTAGGGCAGTGAGCGGTACACAATGCCCAGGATGAGGATCTCCATCCAGGCACTCTGCAGCAAGCTCATCTGGTCCCCCAGAGAGAGATTCGAGAAGCCTGCAGGGCGAGGACAGGGCGGATCAGGGCGGGGCTGGGGACCTCCCTGGGCTCTCTGGAGAGCAGAGGCAGGGTGGGCGTCCGGCAGCTCCAGATCCCGAGCTGCTAGCCCCACTGCCCTTCCCGTAGTGGGCAGGTCAGACTTGGGATCCATGGAAAAGACTTACATGAGTGCTCAGTCAATGCTGACAGTTATCATTGATTATTAGTTCTAGGGTACTTTCAAATATCTGGAGAGGAGTTCTGATGAATTAAATGCATCTGTGATTTAAGGAGCTATTAAATTCATAGTAGAATCCAAAGGTGAATAGGGTCTCTTCCACGCTGGGGATTTTCCAGGCTCCTCTCTCTGCTCAAACCAGGGGAGTTTTGTGCTTTAAAATGACACCTGAAGCAGGGTGTGATGATGCACACCTGTAATCCCAGTACTTGGGAGGCTGAGACAGGAGGATCGCAGGTTTAAAGCCAGCCTCGACAACATAGTGAGGCTCTCAGCAACCTAGTGAGACTCTGTTTTCAAATAAAGAAATAAAATATAGGGCTGGAGGCATAGCTTGGAGGTAGAATGGGTTCAATCCTTAGTACCAAAAACCCCCAAAATGACACCTGAATCAGGGTGTGGTGGCACTCGTCTGTAATCCCAGTACTTGGGACGCTGAGACAAGAGGATCGAAGGTTCGTGGGCAGCCTCAGCAACTTAATGAGGCCCTCTAGGACTTAGTGAGACCCTGTTTCAAAGTAAAAAGTAAAATAAGGCTGGGGGTGTAGTTCAAAGATAGAATCCCTCTAAATTCAATCCCAGCACCAAAAAGAAAGAAAGAAAGAAAAAAGCCACCTGATCCTTCATGTAGAGTCTGCACTGTGCTAAGACCCAGACCCCAACCAGTAAGGAGGGCATAGCTGTTCCCAGACTTGGGCAGAAAGTCCCAGTGACCACAGCCTGGGCAGCAGAGGCCCACTATTTATTTATTTATTTATTTATTTATTTATTTATTTATTTATTTATTTATTTTGCAGTACTGGGGATTGAACCCAGGGGCTCTACCTCAGAGCTACACCCTAGCCTTTGTTATTTTGAGACAGGATCTAAGTTGCTTGGGCTGGCCTTGAACTTGTGATCCTCCCGCCTCGGCCTCCCGAGTGCATTGCTCTCCCTTGTTGGTGATCCAGCAGTTCTGCCCTGGGAGCTGGGACTCACTGGGGCCTCCCCTTCCTGCCAGCAAGGAGGCTGATGGGGATGGGAAGGCTCCAGAACCACGGCACCTCCCTGTCCAATGTGCTCTGGACTTTGTGTGGCCTGAACCCCAACTCCGCACTAGCAGTGCCTGACCTTGTGGAAGCCGTGCAGCTGCTCGGAACCTGGGCCTCCTCATCCATGGAATGGGCCACAGTAGTGCCTGCTTCAGAATCTCTAAGAGGTCCGAATGAGATGATGATGGTAGGACATACAAAGTGTTTGTGGAGCTCTTATTAATGAGGAGATGCACGCCTGCCCACATGGGTGACACACTGGCACTGCCTTAGGTAAGCACTTAACTTGGGCCAAGTCAATTAACATCTTGATTTACAAGGGGGCGAGAAAAAAAGATTAAGTTCATTGGTTTTCCAACATCTTAACCACCCAACATGAGGCAGTGACTTCCCTGGGGTCCCAACCCTTGCTTTGGAGGCCGATCATGCTGGATTAATTAAAAGAAGGAAGAGTATCTGCGAAGCCAGCGACACCATGCACTGTGTGCAACTGAGATTAAGGGATTCTTCCGGGAAATTCTCGCCTATGGAGGAATCTGCAGATGCAGGAGCTCGCCCTGCCTGGCTGCTGCCTGCAGATGTGGGGGTGCCATGAGGCTGCCCCATTCCCAGCACACAGCAGCCCTCACAGGGTGCTGGCGAGGCCTCAGAGGTCATCACTGTTCCATGTGCTCCTGGCACACAGCTGGCACCACGCGCTTCTCTTTGAACCTGCCTGAGGCCCAGGAACCCCAGCCTCTGCACGGCTCCTCTCTTCGGGATCCTGTGTCAATCCCCCCGCTTTGCATCTACTGTCCTCTCTCCGTTTTCCAACCAGTGTATGACTCTTTGGCCCACTCCTGGGGCCGAAGGCTGTGTCACTGGGCAGGCCACCCTTCCTTCCCCTCTGTTTTCTGAGTCCAATCATCACGGTTCCCGGTCCACTCTGTACAGCCTGGGCCTCAGATCACCACCTGGCTGCTGGGACCCGCGGGGACCAACCATAGCGCGGAAGGACTATTCCTACCGACGCGGGGTGAGCTTGGATTGATGTTCCTCCTGGGAGAGGCTGGGACACCGAGGGCCGGCTGTGTGTGTGTGGTCGCCATGGGGGCCGGGGGAGTCAGGAGGTAATAAAAGATAGATAGAAATGGACATCCAATTTCCTTTATCAGGTCTCTGTGTAGGAGAGAGGCCTTGGGCGACATTAATTAACAGATACCAATCAGCCAGCGCGGGAGGGCGTGTGGCGAGATGTGGGACTGCACCGCACTGCGAGGGCGGCCTGAAAGCGGACAGACAGGCGGGGAAGGCAGCAGAGGAGGGCAGGGCGAGTAACAGACAGCCCACCTGCAAGGTGGCAGAGAGGGAGGGTGAGGCAAGAGCCCGGCTCTAGAAACGTGGGAGGAAGCCCCTGTGAGGCTGTTGTGCTGGGCGCTGCTTACTAGAGCGTCAGCGGCATGCTTCTGCCCTTTAGTCAGCACTCAGTGGCAGGCCAGGCCAGCAGTGGGAACCGATGGCGTGCTCCACCCAGAACTGTTCCTGCCTTCAAGAGCTCACGCATGGTAAAGAGGATGGTCACCAAGTGTCGCGGCTCAGCACAAAGTCATGACTATAAGAAGAGCTATGGTGAATGGAAGGCTCTGAGAACATGCAAGGGGACCGTGTCCCAAAGGAGAGGCCGGGAGGCTCTGCAGAAGGGGCGGCTTGGGGGCTGAGCTCCACGGGAGGGTGACAGGGCACCCCGACATGGAGGCGCACTGAGCTGATGAACTGCTGCCCGGCCCTAGCTCTGAGCTCCAGGGAGCGCAGGCTCTGGGCTGTTCGCCTTCCTACCTTACCCACTGCCCGGCCCTGGGCCTGGGGCAGAGAAGAGGCTCGACATGTGTTCACAGCAGAGAGAATGAACAAATACCACAGGCCTGGACTCCCAGGGGACAAGAAATGTACTCAAAGTACTTGCTCAGAGCCTCTGAGACCCTTGGACCTAAGTTCAGATTCAGCTGCCTCTGGCTATTGTCACGCAGGTCAGGAAGCCGCCTGCCCCTCCATGGTGGTGGAGGGGGGACAGCCACGAGGAAGGGTCTGCACCACCATGGGAGGGCACAGCCAGGCCTGTCCCAGTCCCTCTCTGCGAGGCTGGTTTGAGCAGTGGTCTCGCCCCTGACTTCTCCCTCCCCTCCCCCAAGTAGCTGCAAAAGTCCTGCCTGGAAGGAATTTTCAAAGTCCAAATGTACACAGACTGCTCTGCTTCCTGCGAGGAAGGGGAGGAGATGTTTGCTAGCTCCTAATAGTTGAAGTAGGTCATTTTTGCTAGTATTTGGAAAAAACAGAAAACACTACAAGGAAAAAAAATGGGAAACAAACACAGTCACCTCTGGGAGAAGACAAGGAGGCAAGATGCCTGTGTATGGATTTCTGTCTACTTTTGGCTTTTGAATTCTGTACCTGTTTAAGGTGTCCAAAAATAAATTAAATCATAAATAGAATGCAAGCCGGGCATGGTGGCACACGCTTGTAATCCCAGTACTTGGGAGACTGAGACAGGAGGATCGCAGGTTCACAGCCAGCCCCAGCTACTTAGTGAGGCCCTTTGCAACTTAGTGAGACCGGTTCAAAATAAAGAATTTGGCCGGGCGTGGTGGTGCACGCTTGTAATCCCAGTACTTGGGAGGCAGAGACCGGAGGATCCGGGTTCACGGCCAGCCTCAGCTACTTAGTGAGTGAGGCTCTCTGCAACTTTGTGAGAATGGTTTCAAAATAAAGTATAAAAAAAATAGGGCCAGGGGTGTAGCTTGGAGGTAGAATGCCCCTGGGTTCCATCCCCGGT